>DWOQ01000023.1:0-18782 GCA_018251115.1 Codatractus alcaeus
ATTGCCCCTCTACACCGAATCCCTCGTTTGGTAGAATGGAAACCCCCATGACGCCAGTACATTCTTTCGGTAGATCAGATTGTCCAATGACACCTAGTCATCCATTCGGGCGGGCTGATTCTAACATGACACCAAATAACGTATTTGGTAGGGACGAGTCACGACACACGTCTAGCCACAAATACAATAAATCGCAAGATCCAAGATTAAATCGAACTTCTAACTATGATAAGTTTCAAAATCGCAATGAGGAGAGAAACCGTTCTTACTTCAAAGATAATCGTTATATATCTAGAAACAGCAAAAATTATAGAAGATTCGACAATTCCTACGATCGAGGAAGTCGGAACGATAGAGATCTTATGTCACGCCAAGAAACTAACGTAGGGCGTTCTTTATCCAAGGATTGCGATAATGATATAAATTATCATGGTGATTATTACAACAATGATTATCGATCCCGAAATGAGAAGTATAAGGGCTTTGATGACGTTAAAAGAAATAGTCGGGCAAGAAGTATAGGGCGGATGAATCCATCTGAAGATAGCTATTCACCACGTGGAGAAAGTTCAGTGCCAAGAACTGTCAGAGGAGGTTCAATAGAAAAACCTTTATCGGTACAATCGCATAGTGGTCGCTCGTTCAACATTGATACAAGCTTTAATAGGACGTTTCAAGAAAGTAAATCAATATCGCGTGATATGTCATTTAATGCGCGAAGGGAACGTGCCTCAAGCGTTGGTCGTTGCTTACGTGAACCTTTGCTTGAGGACTTAGAAAAAAAGACTATAAGCAATACTAAAATTAAGCCTACCGTAACTGATTTTAGTAAGGCTATAAATTTCAGACGCGCATGTAGTGTTGGAAGGGAGCTAACAGATTATAACTCAGATAAAAATTTAAAAGATATAAAAGCAGATTTACGTTCTAGTAAATTTGAAAATTATGATATGAAATTACGAAATAGAAGCGTTGTAGACAAAAATAGTGTTATTATTAATGCAAGGTCAAATGAATCACCGAGTAATCGAGATTTACATAACAGATCACGAGACTGCGGTGTAAAACAAATTAAAAAGGATGATAGTTACAAATATTCTCCAAACAGAAATTTACGGGACCCTAGAGTACGGCGTGAAATAAATATAATCAGTGGCAATGAAAAACATAAAAACAGAGATAGAGATCAAGGCAGTCCTCGAAATAAAAATTACGGGATAGTATATTCGAATGATAATATCGCTAAAGGCACGATTTTGGCGTCTGCTGCTGGTGTTAAAAACTTTAAAATACCCAAGATAAAGCGTCCTGTTGAAGAAAACGAAGACAAAAACGACAATAAAGTTAGTGAAGTTACTAAAAAAGAGATGGCTGTTAAAAATGATAAAAAAGTTAATAATTTAAGTACTGTCCAATTAAAAAAAAATGAAAATAAAGAAGCGGGATCAGAGAGTCCAGCAGACAAACGTCGTAACAAGGAAAAAAATAGGGAATGTGTAATTCCAATAGCGGAAAGCTCTAAATCTAATCCAGATTGCACCCAATCAAGCATAAATGAAGAGAAAGAACAAGATCAATTAACTGAATTGGTTTCGTCTGACTCAGATTCAATCAGTTCATTTACTGAAAATAGTGAAAGGCGCATTACAAGATCTGTCAAAAGAAGTCAAATCAAGTCGAAAAATAGTAAAGAATCAAATCTTAAAAGATCAAAGAGAATAAAAAAACTCGTTATATACGATTCTGATTCTGACTCACAAGCAAGTGAAAATATGAATGAAAATGTAACCAAAAATATTGAAGAAAATAAACCAATGAACATTATTACAACAAAAGAGAAACAGTTAAAAACGGATGAAGACGATCATGATGAAGAAAACGCTGAAAAAAGTTCAAATGAAAAAGTGAAAAAGAGTACAAACGAGTTGGAATCAGCTAAAATTTACGATGTAAATGTTAAAGTTGTTGACGAAAAACAGGCTGCGGCGGTACGAAATGAGTTATGCGAAGAACGAAATGAATCATTAGATATTAGTTTCGGAGCAGATGATGAATTGTTTTCCGATAATAACGCATCGGGGTCTGTGCTTGATAACATTAAAGCATTAATTGCTGATTTAGATCATGATATTGAAGCTCCCAAGATCAATGATTTTAATGATAAATTTATAAACAACATAATTTCTTCAAACGATTCTCCTATTCCACTTGAAGTAAATGAGACTGATTTTGTTTCTGAATTATTAATAAATCCAAAATTAGATTTTGATGATGTTGATTATTCCGGAGAAAATGATGATGATAGCCAAAATGTGGAACACAAAAAAGAAAAAACTGAAAACTTTCCTAAAAATGAAAATAATGTTAAAAATAATAGCGATTCAACAGAATTAGAGAAAAGGTTAGAAAGTCTTATAAACACTGAGGAACAGAACGAATCACCAATGGTCGCGATTAAAGATCGAGAGAAATCTGACTTCAAAGTAAGGTCTGATGAAAGTACGCAAGAATTATGTCAAAATTTAAATAATATTAACAATGAAGCTATTGTTTCTACGACGGCATATGAAGGAAAAGCTGACGATGTTCCAAAAGAGCCTCAAGATGCTTCAAGTGCTCATTTAATAAGCGATATTTCCTTTATACCTGACAGTACGATCAATTCAAATGAAGCATTTAATGATAGTAATATAGATAACACAGATTCTCAAGAGCGCATCCCCGACAGCACAAATGAGTCTACACCTGAAATGAATAGTGATATAACATCAACTCATAATTCTACCGAAAATTTGCCTACGGAACTCTCTGACGAAAAATCATCTTGTGCCGACAATTTACCTCGCATAGATTCTATCGGCAAGTTACTGTCCATCCTAGAAGATAAAAATAAAATCAAGGAATTGCTTACTCTACTTGGCAAGGATTCAGGTGAAAATGAAAAAATAAAAAAGAAACTGGAAAAGCTCAGTGAAATAGTTTCAGATGACGAAGAGAACACAAATGTTGACTCAAAAGATACAAGTGAAGACTTCAAACAATCTAACGACAATGAAGGCCAGAACAATAATAAAGGTAGTGCTCAAGATAGTTCGTTACAATCAAGTGACAGAAATGAATCAGACGATTGTATAAATACATTGAAAATAGACGAAGAAAAGTTAACCTCAGAAAGCCAGGTGCAAGATGATATTGGGAAACAAATTCCTGATATCGATAACATTGTGAATGATAAAGAATCTACCTCCGGTTCACGAGAAACAACAGAGGTAATTAAACGGAGGAAGGAGAAGAAGGAGGTTCATCAGCAAGAAGATCTGACTAATTTATTAGTAGATTCTAATACTCTTAAAAATATTGACAAGAATATGGAAGAAAGTACAATAATTGATAATATTAGTCATGTAGACGGAAATGTTAGCCATGAAACTTGTATAGAATTACCGAAAAAACAAGAAAATATCGATATTAAGAAATCAACTACAGTACGAACTAATTCTGAGGGAAAGTCTGTCAAGAAATCCAAATGTACAAAAAAAGGGAAGATTGCTAAAAATGTACCACAAAATAAACGTGTAACACGTTCAAAAGTTGGGACTTCTCCGCCTCTTATTTCACCTGCTCCTAAAAAACCATCAAGAGAATTATTAAAATTACAGGAGGACATTCGAGAAATGTTCATAAGTGAGGACGTGCTTAATGCAACTGGCATTAGAATGTGTCGCCTAGCAAAAATGGTTGACGAACCAAATTCACAAGCAAGCGAAACAGAGCCGATTGTAGTTTTAGAAAAAATCAAAGGTAAAAATGTACCTGTTGAAACATCACGTGCAGTAGACAAAAATAATAAAAAGAAAAAGGCCAAGGTTAAATCTACTACTCACAGTGAGAGTTCTCTCGAATCTGAAAGTAAGGAAAAATCTAAATACAAAACTGGAATTAAATCTAAAACTAAGAAACATCAAGAAGATCCATATATCTTTGAAACTGATTCAGTTGCAGGATCAAATTATACAGTTGATAGTAAGGAACAAAATTCAGATTCGGATAGTGATTCAGGAGAATCAGTAAAAAGCATCGAAAGTACGGAAATGCTGGTTGAATTGAAAAAGAAAGTAAAACGTAAAAGACCCGGTTGGAAAGTAGGAATAATAAGAAAAAGTAATGTAAAAAAAAAGAAATCAGAGGTAAAGAATGTAGAGACGAAACTTCCTGATAAACCTTCTGAGCTATGCGAAACGAATAAAGAAGAAAATGAAATCATAAACAAAGTACCTGATCTTAACTGTTTCACAGACAAATCATATTGTTTTGATAAAAATGTTACAGTCTTCTCTTGTCGTTTTTGCGGATACAGCGGGAACGACATAGTTATTCATTATAAAAAGCAACACCCGCATTCAGAAATTCCATTATCTCGACTGAATCCAGCAACAGCTAAGGAGGCTATAGAACAATGTGAAGAAATGAATTTACAAGCAGTTAGTAAAATGCGAAGTAAAAAATATGTTTGCCGATTTTGCTTCAAAGAGTTCATTAATAATAACAATTATACGGCTTTGGAAACTTTCTTTTGGCATGTAGTTAGTGTGCACACAGGCGAGTACAAACAGTTATGTTCGGAGTGTATAAATGTAACTAGGTGCCCTTTTAATTTAGACATACCTCCACCCCCTAAAAATCTTAAAGGCCAACTTATTGGGTACATATGTGGAAGATGTCATTTTACCCAAGTATCTCTTGAAAATCTTAAAACACACGTGATTGTTCGTCACGACGATAAACATACAGTAGTATATTCGATCAATTTAGCTGATATGTCGAGAAAAACTTTGCAATCTCTGATATCCAAAACAGCGAACGAAACCCCAATTGAAGTACCAAGAATGTTACGTAGTTCTCGTTCGAATCAAAGTATGACAGAACAGAGCGATGATCGTAGTGATATTACTGAAAGCACCGATCGTGGCGCGATTGATACGCTTCGTAACAGCATGGTTCAAGATATAAATAAGTCACCTAACGAGAATTCACACAATAAAATTCAATCAAAATTCACTTTTGAGAATGAATATATGAGCGATACGTCGAGTTACTCCAAAAATGATGAAATTGTCAAAACTGGTATCAAATTGGAACAAGATGATAATGAAATCCACTCACAGCTCGATCATTCCGTAGAAGATTCCCCAGAAGTACCGAATACGGAGAAGATAGAACCCGTGCTTAATCAAAGTGAAACAACGCCATTTAGCGACGTGCTCGACTGTCCACACTTTAAAATAAAATTAAGTGATACTGGAAGCAAAGAATATATATGTTGTATTAATGGAAGGCAAAACCATTACAAGACAACATTGCTCATATCGCTAAAAAAACATGTTCAGTTAAAACATTCTGAAAATTGGGATGGGTATTGCTTTGTGTGCAAACTTATAGTGACAACTCAAGGAGTGCATAAGTTTAAAGATTGTTTGCAGCACTTTCTCGATAAACACATGGACGATTTCCCTATATTGGGCGAGGATCAAGAGCCAGTCGGCCAGCCGAGTGCAGGTCCGAAAACTGACACAAATGTCAATGATACACTAATGTCTCAACCATATATTAATGTGCGACCACTTTCTGAACTCATTTCTTCAAGCGAAAGTCATGAAGAGCATCCAGTGATGCCAAAAATAGAAAATGTTGTGAGTCTCAGTTCGTCAACCGATGACGATGGGAATAAATTAGAAAAGAATGAAAAAGTGGACAAATATGAGCAACCACAAGCTGAAATTATGTCAAAGAAACATCCCATTGTACTAGAAACAATGTTGAGCTCTGAAAAGTTGATCCAAATTTTCAAATGCGCTGGTCGCTTTTGTTCATATACGACAAATTACTTAGAGGAAGCCTTGGTCCATACTTCTACTCATCAAAAGCTTGGCGGCGAAAACTCTATGAAATGTACTTATTGTGGCTTTGATTCTATGGGAAATGTTATTGATTTAGTGACGCATGTATTCAAAACCTACGGACATTTAGGCTATTCGTGCAGTAAATGTTTTTATCGAGCCGCAGGGAGCCATCTGGTCTATGCACACATTCAGAGAGTGCATTCACAGCTAGATGCCGATACGGTACCGGTGTTAAGTGCGACGAATATTCCTGATGAAAAATCTGAGGACGAAGTAATGTCACGAGAAGAAGCTGTACTACACTTCATATGTAAAAATAGTAAGTATTATTTTTTTGTACATATATTTTGTATATAATTCCCTTAATCGAGGTATTCCGACTTAGTCCTCAGTCCTTAGGGGTGGCAACGCATTTGTGACAAACTTGGCCTCCAGTGACCACTTACTATCAGATGGACTGCATGCTCGTTTGCTAATTATATTTAATAAAAAAAAATATTAGATCTGCATAGTATCTACGTATTAAAGTGGTTCTTTTGTTGTCTGGTTTAAAGGTTGTGGGAAGTATTAAAAGGTGCTCCAGCATCCTTAGAATTCTACCTATTATATTATGTAATGTCTGCCGCAGTTACAATAAGGCAACTTACAATAAGGTAAACAGTCTGATTATTAAAAAAAACAAAACTAGGCGAAATCTATGTTAATTTGTTTAACTATCCGAAGGCGATACATTCGTATTCCTGATGGCGCGTCTACCGTCCTATCAATTTCTATCTATCTATACCACTTTTGGGATCAAATTCCGATATGCTATTCAGAGTGAAACATGCCAAAAACAATCGTACAAAACAGACACAGGTTTGATTCAAGTCACGGTGGTCCACATACATATATATGTGAACTAACGTTATAAACATATGCTATGATATATAACTAATGATATAAGCTATGGTATAATGTGATATAAGATGATAATATGATATATAACTAATGATGACTGGCTTCAGGATTATAGCGAGTACTTTATAGGATATAGTTAGTACTTTAGGGAAGAGATAGTTCTGCCATCAAGTCATGATTGGCTTTAGTGAACATAGGTGTTACTGTAATTAATAGCTACGACACGGAATTCTTTTTTTTCTTGATGTGAATATAATTTTCCAGACTCATCTCAAGTACATACATCTTCATTGTTGTCATCTCTTGAACAAAAAATTTTGGTGCAGTTTGTGTAATTACCTCCGTTTTTAAAAGCGATAGAAACAAACAAACAAACATGGTTGTATTTACGTATAATGTTGGTAAGGATAATAATGATATATATTTACACTTTACAGAAGATCCCGAGTCTGGAGACAACTGCCCTTATAAAACATTCCTAGTAACAAACTTTCGTCAACACTTATTAAAGAATCACGCCGATGACAAAGAATATCCATGTTATGTACGTATTTTAAACGTTAAATAGCTCATAAATATGAGTAATGGCTTATTACATTTGCATGTATATGTATAGATGTCCGACGTAGTTGCAAGTTTGTAAAAAAAATAATTGTATTGTTTTGCGTTTTGCTGTTCTTATTTTAACGCTTTTAATAGCTGCAATGATTTTATTTAATGTTTGTATAATATTCAAAGCTATGTATTTAATGTACAGATATGTGGTATTACGAAAAAAAATTCGGAGGGTCTTGTTCAACATTTAAAAAATCATGGACTGAGGATTTATCAATGCTGTCGATGTTTGTTTGGAGCCGAAGGCGAGGCAGAACTATTGGCGCATGCCTCCGCAGTGCATCCCCTGAAACAGCCGAAAGCCTATGTCAGGATTATATCATCCAAGGTTTGTTTTCATTTTTTCATATGAGGTTTATGTCGTTAATCAATCATAACATAACATATGAGTTTATGTTTATGTTATGATCAATGGTACACATCCGTTATGTTTCTGTGTACTTTTGTTCTTTACGCAATTTAAGCATTTAACTACCGCATATTTGGAATACATAATATATGTTCTTGGAAATAATAATACATGTTCAAATATTTTACATACATTACATTTACGATTTAACAATATATTTTTCAGGTGGAGACAGAAGTTAGAGTATTGCCTTTGGCCACTTTCAGCAAGTATTCCGTTCCATCGACCGCTGTTACTCCAAGTGTCGAAAAAGATGATCCTGTAAAACAAGCGGAAAGGGCGATTGATTTAGAAAAACTCATAGGACATACAAATCTTGTGATCGAACCTGTGAGTGCGGTAACAAATGCAGCAACTATTGAACCAACAGACGTTATGGATGAGATACAATTACAATTGGAAAGTCAGCAAATTCCAGATTCAAATTCTTCATCGAATAGCCCGCACACGAGTACGTCACCTGCGGTTCTGACGCTGCTGAAAGATGATCACGATGTAAATAATCACTTGACTCCCGTTGTAAAAAATGAACCTGTAGACGTTCAAGAAACACCAGACAAAACAAATAGTACCCCAGAAATAATCCCAGAGCAAATATTACCAGACAAGGTGAAATCCCCAAAGCACGACGTGGTTTGCTTAGATAGCGATGATGATTCACGTCAAAACGTCATCGATCTCTCGAATGAAGATATATCCACGGAAGCAGACCAAACTAAGACACCTGAGAGTGACAAGGCTGCTAAGGTCCCCCGATCACGATTATTCAAATGTTCCAAATGTTCCAACATAAATAAAACCGAAACCGCTTTTAAAAAACATCTCCTTTCATGCTATCTTGAAAAAGGCCAGCTAATCCCATGCGCGCATTGTTCATACACAGCGCCTTGTCCCGAAATTATCGATCATTATATCACCATGCATTGGAAAACTTCGCAGTACACTTGTTCAGTCTGCAATGGAATGTTTGTGAGCCCAGCTGGCGTAAAGAGACATATGAAGCTAATGCACGATGATGCCACTACTGTAACAAACACTAAGGATTCGTCACATGGGGCCACTAATATAATTGTAGATGGTAGGCGACAAATAGCCAAAAGGAAGTTGTCTGGTGAGGTCGCTAACGTAACTTCAGAACCGGCGCCAAAATTGAAGAAATACGGCCCTGAAGATGTGGACAAACTGCCGATAAACCCGATTTTGGATAACTTGGTGCATTGTGCCCTTTGCGAGTTCTGCACTAAGGTTCGGCTTAATATGGTGAGGCATTTGCAGTTGCATGCAGAGCAGCAGCCGGTACCTCGCACTGCGCCCGTCAACCCCGTCCCGCATCTTGGGAACAACGAGAAACACTTCGACAAAATGGTCAATCTTGCATCCAGTTCAGTGGCACCTAAAAATGACAAAGCCAACAAGGATGGAAGCGGCATCGTAGTAGAGTACTTGTCCCCGGAAGAAGCAGCTAAATTTCCTAAATACATTCCGGAGAGACTCAGATACACTTGCGGAGCCAAGAGCTGCTCATACATATCTTTGAACGAGACGATGTTTAAATTTCATTGGGAGACGTTGCATACCGGAATAATAAATTACCACTGCGTGCACTGTCCTAATCAGCAATACCTGGACTTTGAGAAGCCGTTGACGGCATCGAAGATAATATCCCATCTCCAAATGCACGACAGGAATTTGTATTCTTGCTCGTTGTGCCCGTATAATCATAATTTACGTAAGATTATGGAAAAGCATTTGAAAGACGTACATAAAGGCAAATTAATTGTAGTGAGAGAGGACGGAGGCGAGGTACTCCCAGCGCCCTCCGTCCCCCAGCCGGTCACACCCGCTCCTACGATGGACTTGAAGCCGTGGCAGTGCGGGCTCTGCAGTTTCAAGAGCATGCTTCACTCCGAAGTGATTGAACATTGCGGCAAAACGCACCAGTCGAAGATGCAGTTCAAATGCACATACTGTGGCTTCCGAACGTCGAATATCGAGAATATAACGAAGCATCAGTCGAAGCAGCATCCGGGGAAGAAGGAGGAAGTGTTTTACTATTATTATCGGGAGGGGTCCATTCCCGATGAAACGGACGGGACAGCCCGATGGCAGAAGCAGTCGCAGAAGACCGAAGCCACAGCCAATATTAAGACAGAATCAGGTGTTCCGTCGCCAAGGTCGACGCCAACGTTGCCAAAAGAGGTGGCAAAGCCTGTTGTTAATCTCGATTTAGTGAAAAAGGAGGTAATTGAACCGGAGATGAGTGAACCAATAGAGGAGACTGTTGAGGACCTTTGTAACGCGTTCGGACAGTTCTGTGATCCAAACGGGCTTAACTACAAGTGCTCACTATGCAAAATTGTGATCGAAGACAGTAAAGAAGCAATGCAGTCGCATTTGTACGAAGAATTGCAGTATAGAAAGTAAGTACACGATTTATATTTTTAGCTAAGAATCCTCTTGAGAGTATATGTATTATTATGATTGTTTATGAACATGATTCGCAACAGAATGTCGCTACATAAACAACTGTAGTCGGCTTCAAGTGAATATAGTAATATTATTGTTAATATACAAGCAGTCATAGTAGATAAGAAATTCGACTGCTCAAACTTCGACTCGGGTTCGAATACCAACCATATACCTCTGTTTTTTTCTGAACGATGTGCGTTTAAAATAATAATAATTATTATAACTTGTTTAACTCGTGAACAAGCATACATGCCCGTGAGTTCACCAAAAAAACTCGCAATTATGAATATGACAATTGACCAAGACATGGCCTGGATCCTTCTTACTGTGAGGTAAGACCTTTGTCTAGATATGGGACAGAAATTGGTCGATGATGAATATTATTAGCACGCAGTTATGTGGCGCTAAGTACCCAATGCTGTCACAATAAAATTCAAAGATCGAGACCTGAAATTCACAGATGTGTTGCTACTGACTCATTAGTTGTATCACATCAAATAAAATATTTATACTCTTCTAACAAAAGGAAAATAGCGCTACCTAGAACTACGAAGAGAAGAATACTTTTAACTGACTTTAGATACAGAAAAACTTAAAACAAAACAGTTTGAGAAAGATTTTTTGTCGACTCAAACATAATTCTGTACTTTGACTCCATTTTAGCGCTAATACAAGTCATTCCAACTCATTGGCTTAGTCATTAGATATTAAATATGAATAATGAGTCATCAGTGCGATTGTAGGATAAGGGTGTATTCAGAGTGGAGTAAAAATAATGTATTTGTGATCACACACATGTATTTATCATAATTATCATGTTTTTCATAGTCAGATTTGAATTATTATTATCAGAGATAGACGAGTAATCGATAACTTATTTTTTGCGTATATGTGAGATATAGTTTTAAAGTGTATTGTAAGAAAAACTATGGAGTATAAAAGGCGATACAGCTCACTGTGAACTTTGCTTCTTAATTGACTTCTTCTGGGACTTTGTACATGGAGGGGTGTGGCTAAGTCAGATAACAATGATGACTCAAGATTTTTTGAACATGAACAGATATCAACAATAATATTATCAATAATCAGCTTAAAGTATTTATGATAAAATAATGATAAGATTAGCAGGCATTTGAAGTACCTACATGGACATATTCCTACTTGAAGTAGGTAGCTATTTCAAACAAACGAATGCAATGCAAATATACCTACAAAATTAAGTTAAATACCGAATATAAAATCAAATCAATATACATAGAGATTCAGATATATGCTTTGATAAGGATCTGCTGTATAATGCAATAAGGACCAGATTGTGAAAGTCATTCAATGTAAATTTTAAGTCTCCTTTTATATATTAAAAGGGGAACGTCAAAATTGTTTGCTTTCATTTAGTTATTTAATTAATTTAATTTTTTAATTTTTTAATTAAGAGATAAAAAATGAGACTGTTTGTATTGACTGAGACGCATTCCCAAATGTATTGTTAATTGATTCAGTATCGTTCGTTCCATATATATATAACGTTATTCAATATTGTTCGGGATATAGCTTCATTGTAGGGAGAGTTTTACGTGAGGGATTCCAAATTCCAACTTGATCCTTAGGAGGTAGCAACCATCTGTGGCCTATCATAGGCCATCACCTCATGTAGGACTCTGTTCCTTATAGGCGAAGTATGGGGCTACGTCCAAAGAATAGCTAAGAACAATTGCGTTCCGTTTCCGATTCTGGAGATTTCCTATATGTGCAGTGTGATTACCAAAGGTTTAAGTGAGTAAAGATCTCACTCGATCTTTTCCCGAAAAGGTCGAGAGTCTTTAGAAAATTTGCCCCCAGCCAGCATTCTAGGGTTAGTTGTAGACATGTATAAATGGCAGTAGTCAATTTACAATTAGGTGGACATCATGCTCGTTTGATACCTAATTTCATGAAAATATCTCTTTTTGGATTGGACGTTTTGTAACTTTTATCTAATTAACATTATATTCGTTGTTTTCTAGATGGGGTTGCGGCGTTTGTTCGTATAAGGCGTTCCACAAGCCGGGGCTGCAACAACACGTGGAGACCGAGCACTACTACAGCCGTGAGGAGCCAATCGAGTTGCAAGTGGACGTCAGGATCGAGACGTGGGTGGCGAAGCTTCTCGAACACCAAACTACCGTCATAGAGAAGAACAAGGAGAATTTGGCGAAACAGAAAGCAGAAATCTTCCGCGCCACTCCGGGGCCGTCCAACGCGAAAGTCGACACACAAGTGGAGCCGCCGAAGGTTGTTGAAAAACCGAACGTCAGTATGGCGGAGCTAGAACGCTTGTTTGGATCGTTTGGTGTGCCGATCAACATGAACTATAGTTGTCCGAAGTGCAACACTACAGCCAAAAGCGAGGCTGTCATGCAAGAACACTTGGAGAGCGAGTTGAATAAAATCAGGTAGCTGTTACTTTTATTTACGAATGCCTTTAAAGAATGAGATTAATTAGATACTTATTTACTTCTGGGGCATATGATACTTGTGAGAGAATAATGCATTCATTCCAGGATTTTGGTTTTCTTGCCTTTATCAAGATGAGAGTAGACAATGTGAAAGTAAATTGTTAAATAGATCGATATGTATATCGGTAAATATATAACATCTACACCATTTAACGAGGGTACGATTTTATTATTTTTTGTTTAATACCAATATCAAATGATCTGGAGTGGCTTAAGACCCTTAGCCCTTCCCCGTGAACCCACTAATGAATGAATTTGTTCACGTAATGGTGTTTCTCGTAGTCTGTTTTGGTACATAAGTCTATGATAGACATTTGTACTTATGTTTAGTCTTAATTCAAAAACCCTTAAAATTTTCAGATGGTGTTGTAACAGTTGCACGGATACCTTCCAAACGTACCACGAGGCCCAGTTCCACTGTCGCAGCTCGCACCAGAGCCAGCAGGCGCGTCCGGTGGAGGCGGCTCGGGACCTAGCCCTCCGAGCTGCTTGGGTCACCTCCGTGCTACGAGTCCAGAAGCTCAGCATGAACTACATGCCGGTGAAAGAAACGCCCTGCGGCAAGTCGCTCCGGCCGCCGGAGAATGTAGATGATTCTCTCCTGGTAGTGCGCTATACTGAAAGAGTGCCGACACCGGAGATGCAGATGACGGTCGACGGGAAATCGGACAGCGATGACGACAGACTCGTAATAGATGAACCACAAAGGTTAAGGCCGGACATCATCTTGCCATGTAAGTACTGCAATGCCGTTTTTAAAGTGGCAAGGTACTTCACGGGCCACGTGCTCAAACACTACGGTCTGAAGTTGTTCACGTGTCCCTACTGCCCGTACAATGACGCCAGGAAAGGAATGGAGTGTCACATTAAGGTTGAACATCCCGGACGATCTATAATTTACAAGATGACCAAAATACCAAAGGTGTCACCTACCGAATTTGGTATGATCGAGAGATCAAAAAAAATTGAGTTTAGAAAAGATTCTGCCCTCCTCGAAGATATGGGACTGGTTTGCTTTGTCTGCGACAAAACTATGACGAAGATAGAGGCGAGTGAATCTTTTGAAGAATACGGCAAGAAAGGGGCCGTCGTTATAAAATGTTGTCATTGCGCATCTGTCCACAAGAATTTAGAAGCTTTGATATTCCACCATAATCAGGCCCACATAAACTTCCCGTTGCACTATACTCCATATGCCCTCTATAGTAACAGTATGATTCACTGGTGTTTTGATTGCAGCGCCAAGCATGCATTCTTGAAATATTTCAAAAGTTACTGTAAAGAGATGCACAGTCCCAAACGGTATTTGCGGCTTGAACAAAATACAGTCGAAATAGAGGTAGGAGTGAAGAGGAAAGCGGATGACAACACAGTGCCAATACCCAAGAGGGTTGCCAAGAAATCTACTACAAAACTGCCTTATGTGGTCTCCGTGGCGAGGAAGTCCACAACGAAACTGCCATTTGACGTTCCTTGTGAATTGGAAGAATACTCATATTATGGAACAAAGCCCAATGTGGACAATTTGGAAAATATGACTACGCTTATGCCATTCTGCAATACAATGGTCCCGTTCTCATTGAAGAAGTTGGATGAAATTATTAAAATTTATCCTGTAGTGTTAGTTAAAGATATATATAAGTGAGTATGTGTGAATTTTCCAAAGAAATTGTATTGTGTGAACGTCTATTGCAATCGTTAATTGGTCGCATCCAAGCGAAGGGATAAGTGTTTAGTCCACTGCCTCTCGCATGTGCTGGTTGAGTCCTTATCTTTTAATCATTTCTGTCTAAGGGGTTGTTCAAGTATTATGTAAGCAACAAGAGGTGTGCATTTTGCTTTGGTTAGTATTGATTACATCAGCAGTATTTCTTTAGTTATAGGAGCAAATTTTTGAAAATTGTACTAATGCTATACTATATAATTACACTAATGTAGGTCTCTATGCCTAAAGCTGTACAGGGGAGGGTTTAAAGGACTAAATTTGCTTAATTTTGCTGACAAGGAGGGGAGGAGGGACAAGGAAGTAGTAAAGTCTGGCATAATACTTGAACAGCCCCAATTAGAATCGCCCGAGGACAATGAAAATTATTAATATTTTGAGATAACTTGTGATTAATAATTGTAACCTGAATATTGATTGAGCAGGTCTTTTGATTGAATGTATGATCATAAAATTGGATATTTGTTAATATTGCATATTGTTTAATATTCCAAGTAATTATGTTGTTAGAGTGGGCAGGCGAGTCTCACACGTTGACTGTCCAGATATCTAAAGGACGAATTTACCTTTCTGTTATGAGTCTGGTTATTTTCGTGTGTCCATGGCACCCACGACACACTATATCCTTTGGGGATATGAGTGTAGAAGCGTTTATGATTGCTTATTTTAACTGCAAATTGTGTTTGATTGAAGGCAGCTTATATTGAGTAAGTTACTTCTTTACGTTCAAATTTAAGTATTAATAATACACTTATTATTATATTCATATTAGAGACTGATTCGCTTGATTTTACAATGTAGCGTATTTTTGTAGATCGTAGTTGTGATTGAATTCTGATTGTTGTCTAAGCATCCATTTTTATTGGCCATTTATAGTCATTATTTTTGCGTATGGTAATCATAAGATGTGTTACAGAGCAAACAAGTAATGCTAAAGTTATCTAATTAATTTAGTTCTATGTCTTTTGATCCATCTTAGTCAATTTTGCCTGTACCTAGTACACCTAGAGAAGATTCTATTTGGCAGCCGTTTGGCCAAAATGTAACGAATGAATGTGGTGTGAATGAAAATTCACTAAAGTGGAAATTTGTAGGTACAAAGTAGGATCCTTTTGTCTGGATTTATTGTATGAGTATAGAAAATAAAGAATAAGATAATAATAGCGTGTCTAACTACGGGCATATCGTTTTACATAATTATATGTTGTAATATAGCCAAATTTAATTCCTTGAATTAAATAATTCTTAGTTATGTAAATTGCATTTGTTTTTTTTATTCCTATGCATCAGGTGGATTTCTTACAAGAAAGAAGACCAATTTTGTGTCTACATATCTGTCTCATAAAGTAAGTATAATTTCATTTTTTTTCCACGTGAAAAATGGTACCTTAAAATCTGCCCCTCCCATAATTATTCAATATTCGTAAATCTTCAACGAAGTACCTACAATCAAATTATGGCCTCTAAATGTATAATTTGCAAATAAGTTCTTGCATTGATTAGATTTAATCAGAAGAAATAAATCTTAGTGACAAGAAACGTAAAGTTTCTCACGAGTCCTAGTTCCTAACTCCAGAACTCTCGCTGTAAAGACCATTTGATCTCTTACGATACTGATACGAGTATCAGTTACAATATAGACTATTGTTTACGTGAAGATATTACTTGGAGTTCAGATTGCTCTCGATGTAATGATTACATCAAAATAATCTAATTTTCTTGTCCAAAACTCCGAACACTGACGTATTGGCGCCATCTTTTAAGTTTTCAATACAAACGGTGCCATCTATTGGCACAAATCTGACATTGTGATATTACAATTACATGAATATATTGTAATTTGTAGTGGAAATAAGAGTAGAGGGCACTTAATAAATAAAGTACCAGTAAAAAATAAAGTACCTACCTACTAATAATATATTCCAACCACAATTTATATGAATACTATTGTTATGACATGGTGAAGTGACATCTATTGGATTAATAACGAAGCTGTGAAACAAAGCAATCTCCACTGTGTATTTGCTAAACTTTTCAATTAGTGAGTTAGAAACAAAATAATAGATGGCAGCACTAATTATTTATGGCAGGCAACCGAAAAAAAAATACCAACTGGTTTGGTAGAGGGCAACATTAGTCTTGCTGATAAAAGTTAAAATCAGATAGGGTTCTTCGTTATATGGCTGCGGCCCGCCTGTCCGAGCGGGGTCGTATCCGATGAAGGCTTCGAGTTCAAGAGACCAAAGCCAACCTGTGTTTAGTGGGTACGAACTTAGGTTTTATCATAGTGAGTGCCACATAATCAGTGCAATTCGCGTGCACTGGTATGCTTCGATTGGGTATAATGCTTGAGCATCCACCGCCTCCCTCCCGCGTATCTCCGAAAGGTAGTTTTTCTCCTATATCTGTCTGTCTGTATAGTACAAAAAACCCAACCATTATATGGCAGAATGCTCACTGTAGCTTGCTGCAGTCGATTAGCAAAGTAGGTAGTAGTCTCTGTCTCTGTAGCTAGGGATTAGAATAGGGCTACGGCATCCCCTGCTTGCCGTAAGACTGAAAGGGGGCTTCCGAGGTTGCGCGTGGCAAGCCCGAGGGCTCGAATCGTCCAGTATGCGACCTCCGGAGGTACGACGGTATCTGTGGCCGCATATCGTTTTAAACACTCGGAGTTGCGAGATGAGCGTTAGCTCTCTCTGAGCAAGGTCCGCCAGAGACACCGCGCTCAGACTCCGTTGCGTTCCTTTGGAGATCTCGAAGTCCTCTCATGTGCCGCCGAGGACAACTACCAGGGGGCTTTTGGTGTGGTAAAAATCCCACGTAACCCTGTCTCTCCCACGGTACCCCCTTTGAAAGATTTCCCCTCGTCAACAAAAAAAAATAGGTAGTAAGTAATTTATAACTAGGTATATTAAACTAATATATTTACTATATTCTTAGTTACTTTGCTCGTTTGTTTGACCTTAATGGTACGGAAGCCCTAATGTGTTCGTCCGAGTCGCACTTGGCCGATTTTTTCGTCTTCAGCTATTCATTTTCACTATACTCGGCATCTACATATTTGTATTGTCCGTAATTAAAATGCGGTCCGGGCTCTCGATAATTGAAAATGGTATAACTCGTATGTACGAACACAATGATATTGACTTTTATCAATTGGTATAGATAGCCTAAAAAGGCTATTGACGACCCGCGTAGCGGTGTGTCTCCTTCTTAATCTCACATGGAGAGGTTCCAGGTTCGATCCTTGGCCAGCCAGACATCAGATGAGTAAAGATGGATGTACTATGTCAGTGTAGACACACAGACGTGTATCGTCTTTGTACACACGGTAGACAGGAATCCTAGTATGGAGTTATGATTGCAAAAAGGGTCTTAAAAATCTATTTTACTAAGTATATCCTTGACATCTTAACATGAGTAATACATCTTGTAGACACTGTAAGCTGTTTAGCGTCGGGTCCAAGTCACAATTATTGATATTTATAGCGCCCAAGGGAGACGGCAACGCGCTTATAACTCACTGAAAATGGATGAGGCAACGGCAAATTTCAAATGAGACGTTAGTGTCATGGAAAGTGTGACAATTTGTTAGTGAATCGCGGTGGTATCACCGTGATACCGTGATCTGTTTAAGGAATTATTATTGGTCGTTTAATTATACTTTTATATGGTAACGTTATTGAGGCTCTCTTGTCAAGTATTCGACAAATTTAACATTTTTAAAGTTCTTTACGGAGACTCCTTAGTCGAGATAATTATTGCGAGGTCAGCCATATATAAAGGTCCCAAAAGAGGGGGGAGGTTAATTAAAAAGGGGAGGGGTCATTGATTCTTTTGTACTAACATTTTATTATTAATTAATGATTCTCACTCACGTGAGATTCGTTTCAAAACACTCCTTCACCAAACAACTTCACTTAAAGGACACCGCCTGTGTAAAGATCCTTGTCCAGCAGTGGACAAAGGCAGCAGCATAAAAAGGAGTTATCAATACTTTTCCATCTTCCATACTTCCATGTAAATAAACTCAGGAATTCATGTCCAAAATAACAAATTGCCAAACGCTTGTACGTGCTCTGGATTTATTGCCTTTCCACACATCTCTTCGAGGGTCCTTGTCATAAATATTTTATCCCTATCGATATTCCGTTGATGCGTGTAATTCTAACCATTGAAGGAGGTATTATGTATTGAAGTACTTGATATACCCACGTTAACCTATATACTGTACTTTAATATTATAAAACTGAAAAGATTGTTTCATAAGC
>DWOQ01000024.1:0-18588 GCA_018251115.1 Codatractus alcaeus
CCTTTTACGCAGTTTTCAAACTTTAGGCGCGTTAGGATACAATTTTCTTAGATGACGCAATTTTCGTCAAAGATATTTAAATTCAGTTACAAGTGGACCCAGCAGACGTCCTGACCTAAATGAAACATGAGTCCTGGAACCCCCATCTTGCTACAGGGTCAAATTATCCAGGGTCAGTCCCACATAAAATTTCTCCAAAATAAAATCACATGTCTTCTTCAAATTCGATAATCACTTGAAAAGGTTTATAAACAGCCACGATTAATTAACGTCACAGAACATTTTTTATGTATTTAGGATATTATCTCCGTTAAAAATGATCTTAACCTTAAGAATAAACATCCCATTACCATAAACAACTAATCCCTTACAAAATTTAGGTTAAGTACATTTGCTATTTGTCTCACTTCAAATAACGTATACATCTTAAGCTTACTCAATTCGTTCTAATACACCAATGCACCATTTCGTATAATGACATTTAATAAATAAACCGTAGCAGTATTAACAGCGCCTAATTTGGTATGTAAATACTTACAAATTGGTCGACTCTCATTTGTTGAATGCTTCCACATCTTTGCGTATTATGATGCCGTATTCCGGATATAAGTCTTGATGAACCCAAATGCTTTGACAGAGTTATCGATGCATAATGAATCAGGTTTTAATCCAAACGATTAGTTCGACAAATTGCTGTTGTGATGAGAAAGATGTTTATGGTATAAATATTTGTGAAAGTTGGTTCGTTTTACACGTTCTAATGGTCGTTTTGCTGTTTTTAAGATAAATGTAAGATTTTCTTTACCAATTTTTTGCTGCAATTATTGTATTTATACTTACATGATCAACCATTTATGTCCCACTACTGGACACAGGCCTCCCTCCCTCCCTCTCACTCGCAGTAAGAGGGTTTCGGCCATAGTCCACTACGCTGGCCTAGTGCGGACTGGTAAATTTCACACACATTTGAGATTGAGAATATAGTTATTTAGATCTCTCTGACGAAATTCAGAACTTTCTTTTTTTAAATCGGATCAAAGAAAGTTATATATGGGACCTGTGAAAAATGAGTACATCTAACAATAAAATGTTTCAGATTAACAGTTCCTGGTCAGCAAATGATACAGTTACCAAGCGACAAAGAGGATGAAGAGGACACGGGTACACGGTTCAGGCGGACTGGTTCTGAGAGACTACGTGACGGAGCCAAGGCTTTACTGCGGCGAGTCGAATCCCTCAAAACGAGGAGAAGAAAGCGACAGAACAGGACAGAGGTCATCGTATCATCGCCACATTTCCTAGACGTTCAGCAAGACAAATATGCTGACTTGAACTACATTGACATGACCCCGACCACACCCACAGCATTTCCTTTCTCGTCCATAACAGATTATCACAATTCTCCCGCACATGCACCAGCCATCAGGACACAGCCGCCGTCACCAATGACAATCATGCCTCCTTCACCAATTGCTCCCTTAGAACAGTCGTTCGTCCTAAATCCCCCGTTTGGTGATGACAGTTCCAGCTACGCGTCTGATGGTAGCATGGGGTCGAGTAACAAGAGTTCCAAATCTAAACTTGGAAGGGCAAAGAGGATCTTTCACAGAGGGATTAAGAGCGATGACTCCAGCGCGCTTAGTGACTCTGAGTGTCAACCAGCAAGTTGGAGGCATAATTATTATAAGGAACACAATACTCATCATAACACTGAAGTAAGTGATTTTACAATGACTACTTTCTTGTCTTAGCGAAGAACATCCATAGTTTATGAAACATTAACATAATTTTACTAAATATCGATTGACCATACACTATATTTGTACCTGATGACGTCAGTTACTACGATCTCAGACAACTTTAGAATAATGAACAGAAATAGATTAATCTACGATATACGTTCACGGAATTATAATTTTAGGTGTACGTGGAATCAGCAACGCCGATAGAACTGAAGCCGGACCCAGAAGTGCTACGTGAGGTTCAAAAGTCTCCTGGACATACTCAGCATCGACGGCAAGCTATCAGGACTAGTTCATTAAATTTGGGGAAAGATGGACAGAAGTGAGTATAATTCTAATGTATTCTTTAATGGCAGACAATATAATATTTCTTAGAGATTACAATGAGAAGAGGATCCTTCGGAATTTAACAAAAATTATACTTGAGGAGTACTTTGAATATTATTTTCCTATTCGGCCTTACAGTAGCACAAAAATGCTGCTCTATTCTGGTTTGAAGATATAAAGCATTCAAGAGCACTAACGATTTTATTCGCTGGAGATAGATTGATAGAGATATAAGTACTTAAATCCTGGTTAAAGTTAATTAGGTACGTCCACAGACCGCATTACAGGTACGTAAAATATAGCGAAGATTGAATATTAAAAATAATTAATATTGAATATTTTCAGTTATCTATACAAATTAATGTGTAAATTCTCCATGAGTGCGAATATTCAAATTTGCTAGGGTTCGAATAAATAGTTACTAATATAATGCCGTTATAAAGAACCTGTATTAAATTTTTGTAGAAGTCATGAAATGCTTAAAATCACTCAAATTTATTTAATGCAAACACGTAAGTTCAGGAAAGTTCACACTTGTCATAACATAGTTGTTAATTATTTTAACTTCTTGTAAAAGTTCATTAGTCGACATTAGCTCTTGAAAACCAGTTTCCCCGTGACTTTATTTATACAATTATAAAACAAAATAGAGTCACGTCTGAATTAGTTTTATTACTTTGGAAACACCTAAGTCCATACTTGGAGTCAGCTTCATGATTTCCAATTTGGTAAACTTGAAGACACTTATTAAAGTTAAGGGTCGTTCACAACATCCAAATTCCTTTATTGGTTTACAAGCAGTATAATTTAATCGCAACAAATACCTAGTCTGTCGTTGACTGTCATAAATCTACCCTAATCTTAATCATTATATATTTCATCTTCTAGTTTTAGAAGTTCCCTATCGTATCTTCTAATTCTATGGCAATAAAATTCTTTGGCAATAAAAATAAAATGGAACCGTTTTGAAAGTATCCCCTTTTCCAATAAATAAAAGTTTATTTCAAATGGGTTGACGAATGACGGAGATATGAGGTAACAAATATTTCACAACCTCCATCTTTGTGAAATTAGTCGATATATCCTCGTACAAGATTTTCGCTGACTAGAATAATCACTATTTGTTTCTCATAATCCAATGCGATGGAATTATGAGTATATTTTTCTTTTCTTCAACCTTCATCCACTGCCATATAGATGGTTTGTCCATTCTGGTCTTGTGTTTGCCAGCCGCGGCCTTTGGAGCGGCATTAAAACAGCAGGCCGCCATTTTAGTAGCCAATGTTGGTCGACTGTTTTAACCAAGTAGCCGGTACATCTTGCCAGTTTCCTCAGAACGTTTCTCTTCCTATGTCTAGGCCTTGGATTTTTTTGACTCCTTGTACAATCCTTTCTTCGGCGAATATGGCCAGGCCCGTCGTATATAATGTCCGTCATTTTTAATCTCTCCTTTATGGAACGATAAATACTCGTATTCATTATGTCCAATCAAACTCCTTTTTACTGTTATAATATTATCTTACTTTTGTAAAATCATAGTAATGTTGCTCTGTTATTCTAGAGTTTCTTGTTACTAAGATATATGCTATCAAAGTCGTAGCTACTTGACTACCAAAATCTTCTCGTGTAATAATTGTAAGTTCTAACATCTCAGTTTCATTACTTTGAAATCAACGATCAATTTTGATTGAATTAATTTTTTATTTCATATCGTAGTGCTTTATGTACCTAAAATTAGTTCACGAGTAATCTATTCGAAATGTGCAGGCCATGCGTATTACTCTTATAACAAATTTTCAGCGAGAAGTAAGTTCAACAAAACCTTCTGCGAAAACTTTGGCAAGTTGGCGAGTTGGCAAATTCACTGCTCACTTTGTATAAGTGTTACTCTCGAGGTTCGACTGACGCCCGAATATAAATTAGGTCGGTGAAAATTTATACCCACACTACTATCTGTTGCTATGTCTTCTCTCGCCGTTAGATTTACGAAGCGGGTTATATATTATGCGACATAGTAATACTGCTACAGATTTTAAAAAGTGCCGCATTAAATCACATGCATATTTTGTTAAGTAAATATATATATAGACGGGTATAAAACGTTCTCCTTACTACAAACGGGATAACAAAAAGGTGTGCAGTCAACTTCATATTAAATAGTTTCTATGGGTCATGAATTCTTGTCACCAATTCCAAATAGGGCATAAGTCACTGACACTTTAATACTCTTGAAAACTATAATTTGTCGGACTTCATTTAAGCGGATCTACATTACTTTCTTCAGACCCTAATATAGAAGTCCTACTACTGCAAGATAATTGCCAAATTCAAAGATTCCTAACACCAGTAAATAATCAATTAAGAATTCTGCACAAAGTATTTATTGTGATATAAAATACATTCAAGATTATTATAGATTGAGTATAAATTTGATAGTCGGATTACGCTTGGATCGGCACTGATATAATCAAATTTCTCGTATCTTGTACCTGGATACTGACAAAGTTTGTCTTAAGACTTTGTTTAGGACCGAATCACTCAACATATTTAGAGAGACTATTGTTATAAATGTGTAAGGGATATAGTTTAGATATTGACGTTAGCATCAATAGATTAGAGGTTAGAAATTTGGCCTCTCAAACAAACGGACCCCGGTCCGGGGTACAATATCCAGACTCACATCTCTGACTTTTTCAAAGTGTGTGTCAAATTGGAATCGGTCGTATAGGATTTAGAATAAAGTCACTTAGTTAACGAAACATCGTCATCCAAACAAAAATATCTGTAAAGTTTCAGCTTAAACATTTAGAGCTAACTCTTATAAAATCGGTTGCAAAATTTAATCCATACTAACAGGGCAAATAATAACTTATAAAATTTATAATCCTTAACAACAACCGTATCTTAATACCTTTATAGTAACTATTACTCATTATGACAAATCAGTACGATCAATCAGACACCGAACCAGTGATACATCATGTTGAAATCTTCAATTTGCCGCGCAGTTCCGAAAGCGAGCTAGCTTCTAAAGGCTTCGGAGACTAATTGCCTCATTTATTCATTACCTCTAAAGTAATGCTTCGTGTAATAGTTTTGCGAAATCGTAACTACGGCACAGTTGTCTGCATTTATTTCAGTGAATACGTTCTTATACGGTATCTAAACGGTAAGAGTATTGAATATCTTTCTGTAGAAGCTATAGAATTTATATATTGAATGAGCATGCAGCTCATC
Organism: Codatractus alcaeus; assembly: GCA_018251115.1. Taxonomy (NCBI): domain Eukaryota; kingdom Metazoa; phylum Arthropoda; class Insecta; order Lepidoptera; family Hesperiidae; genus Codatractus; species Codatractus alcaeus. Next base: position 5,307 of record DWOQ01000024.1, read on the forward strand.
AGATGGTAAGTGGCCAATGATGGATAGCTGCATGCATGATCGGCCAATGCTACCCAAGTATATCTATAACTAACCCCTGAGTACCCTCTTACGATGAAGTTCGAACACAGCAGCGTTTAACACTGCTGTCAATAGACATAAATAGATGAGGCACCTGTGTCCTAAAACTCGAACCACGAATTCTTCTACTGTCTTTAAGTCTTACTATATGCTTGTAACACTGACTATAATCGAACACTATTCTAGTGTGTCATCATCAACCCTTTAGTGTCCTTTACTGGGCATGGTTATCCACTAAAAAGTTTATTATATTATCCTATTCCATCCTTTTCTGTTTTTTTCTGTCCTACCGCATCTTATTCTCACCTACCCCTTGCTACCCTACCCTATTAGATGATACCACCCAGCTAAGCATTTACGTATAAGTAGATTTTACAAATCTTTGAGAACTTTATTTTAAAGAACTATCGGGCATGTATTTTCCTTTCGGATGATTTTCCTCCACCGTTATAATTATTTCTAATATCAAAATCAGAGGGACGTCGGATTGCAAAACAGGACTCTAAATGAAGAAGCCGAAATTTAAATTAACAAGCTATGACGGCTTACTGTAAGTCTGGGTAACATAAATGTGGAACTAATTACCTCAAAGTGGACGCTTTGCCTTAAGCGAGTCTCACAATTACAGTCATAAGAATAACCTATTCGTATGGTAATTTTGTGAGCTGAACTAATGCGATTTTAACTGGTGTTCCTACAAGGTGGTCAGTGAACTTCTATATTATGTAATGAAAACTAATGCAATAATGACATAATTTTGTAATGGGTTAGTCATTCGAGATTCAGGATATCCTAGTACGAAGCAAACAATTTAGTGTCATTGTTTTTGAAATATCTTCTAAAATTGATTACATAAATTAAATATATTTGATCATAAATTCGATTTATTTCTAAAATTTTAATATATATGCAAAGAAAAAATCGAATACTTCATCTAGTTTAGGAGCTCCATTGTCATTATTCGTTGTTTCCTAAGAATATCCAATTGTATCCTGTGTTGTCTTCTCTTATTCGTCCTTTTTTAACCTATCTTATCCCTATCCTGTCCTGTGCTATTTTATCGCGTCCTATCCTAGTTAATTCGTAAAGATACAATATTGGACTCTTTCAGATATTTATACAATTGTAATCTAATTATCTTCTTCGCAGGTTCCGGGATAGAAGCTTGAAAAGGGACAAGTCAGCGTCAAGGAGTTCAGAACTCGACAGCAGTCCAAACTCCGCAGGCTCCAGGTCGCATGACGGAGACCACGATGATGACGACGACAGCCTTGACATGAAAACTAAAAAGTAAGTTATAATTGCAATGCTTAAAAGCTGTTTGCCGAGTACTTTAAAATTTTTAATTTTGCAATTTCTTTCAGAAACAACATACAAAGATGGTATTCGTTCAGAACGAGCGCTCTAAACGGAGGTCCCAAAGCGAATAACACTCTTCAGCCAGCTCCCAACCAAAAGGACCCAGAGGCATATTGTAAGTATTCAGTAATACGAAACGATCAACCATGATCATCTGTTTCCAAACAACCCCAAAACAAAATGTAATCTCAGCTGGAAAGATCATTTTTTGACGAAAATAATAAATCGACTCACGTGACAAATCCCTAGAAGATCCTGGATGCGATACCCAGACAGCCAAATATATAATTATGAATTTAGATTTCTGTTTTGTGTTTGGATATTTGCATGCTCGTTTTTCAGAATAGCATTCACAATCTAGAGAATCTAAGTGTATGGCTATGATTGTAGAAAACGAACTTCGTTTGCATAATGAAAATCTCTCACATTTCTTAGGACAAATCCGTAGCTCAAATGAGATTCCTTTGCCAGCGCTTTTACGTGGAATGTGAGCTTTGGATCAAATGTGACCCCGCGTCATTTCTAGAGTACGATCGAGTTAAAACTGGTTATTTAATATAATGAAACAGCATAGATATGAATATTTAGCATCCTTTTTTTCGTTTTTTTAGTATCACGACCAATGTCATCCCTATCATGCGGACAGCTTCACATCTTACGGAAGCTAGCCCTACTGAGACTCACAGCTTGTATGGAGAGGTATTGCCCTTCCCATAAGTCTGGGTGGAACTGGGAACTGCCGAAGCTGATACGGAAAATTAAGACCCCGGACTATAAAGGTAAGTTCAAAAAGGATTAACATTAAGTAATTAAAATAAGAGAAAGACAAGATATGAGGCAATCCCATTTAGTTTTGGACGGTTTCAGTAAGAGTCCTTCGGTAAGAGTCCTTTCCCATGATCCTATATGATATTCATTATAGATATTCAATGGCAGCAGTGGCCACTTGCTATAAGTTCGACTATATTTTTGTATTTAATAGGATGTATAAGATTGAGTTTCATTTGCAGATACATTTTATATGATAACTAAAACAAGGCTATACAGAAAATAACATTTTATTGCAAGTTTTTCATTTAGAAGTTTAATTTTGTCTGTAAGCTCTATCTATTGCTTAGTTAGCGCGATATAACTTTAAAGATAATATTTCATTCTTACTTAATATTCCTTTTAACGTAACAATTCAAAGTAAAACCAATTTTGATCAAATTTTACTAGACGGGATTCTTTAGGATTCAAGTACGTAATTCTTGTAATGCACTTGATCGCATCATTAATACTTAGATTAACTTCTCAATTTTAAACAACAAAATAATGTATTCATAAAAACATAAACATAGGGAATACGTGTCAGTCATTACATTATTTTCAGATAAAACAGTATTCGGTGTGCCTCTAACGGTGTCTCTACAAAGGACGGGTCATTCGCTTCCAAAGCCTATACAATGCGCTTTGAACTGGCTCAAAAATAACGCTTTGGACCAGGTAATGTATATGCTATGCAACTTTTTTCAAGCCACTACCGTGGTAATTTAAATGGTCTTAAAAATAATATAAACACATTTGATTTATGCCAATAATGAAAATATGTATATTTTTATTAATTATACAAAGTAATTTAATTAATCGCAAAATATGTTACGATTTGATAAAAATTTTAAATATTTTCTATAGTCTAGACGAATGCGCATTGGTTAAAAATAGGAAACAGTAGATATAAACGAAAACCGCAAGATGATTTGCCTTCTGAAATAAAGAAAAATATTTATAGGGTAGACATCAAAATAAATTACGTTACACAAATATATCACTCAATAACCGAATGTAACATAGAGTGGACTATGCCTAATAAATTACTTTTTTATTCCTTTAGTGCAAGACTCTAAACCACAGTATTAGATTAAATTCACAGAGCACATCTAACATCTCTATCTTAATTTTAATAAATACGAAAACTTTATTTACGTTATAGAAGGATCCCAAAGTAAATTAACAAACATAGTTTAACGAGTAAGAAAAGTAAATTAACAATAAAATTTAATAAATAAACCCCAATTGACACGATAAAAATGAATTAACAAACGTGAATAGACATGAAACATTTATAAACGAAACACTTATGTTTCGTTTATAAATTCACTTTTGTTTCATTATTCTTCTTAAAAAGCGAATCAATATCTGTAAAATTTCAGATGGGCATATTCAGGAAAGCAGGCGTGAAATCTCGAATAGCAAAACTACGCACCATAGTAGAAGCTGCTGGCGCAGTTAACGCAGCTTTCGCTATCGAGAACATGAACACAGTCGATCCGAACCAATCGAGTCTGAACTTTGATGGTGCGCAAGCGCATGATGTCGCTGATATGGTGAAACAGTACTTCAGGGAGCTACCTGATGCGTTACTCACCAACAAACTCAGTGAGACCTTCATAGCGATATTTCAACGTAAGTAGCTTAATATGAATCCTTGAAATATTTTGATATTTATTTTGATAAAGAAATATTTAGCCTGGTGTTCAAAATTTCTTTATATCTATGACTTAAATCTTAAATCTACTATCTTGAAACAAAGATTACATTTTTTTTCTTCGTTCTAAAAGTTTTCAACAAATCAATAAAATGTCCATCGTTGTCTCCAACAGATGTTCCTGAACCTTTAAGACCGGACGCAGTACAGTGCGCGCTTCTGTTGTTACCGGAAGAACATTTGGAGGCCTTGCACTCTCTACTCATATTCCTGTCTGAGGTTTGAATCACTTCATTTTAACCAAGTTTAAAAAGGATAAGGTTCTTAATTCGGTTGCATTTTTTACCTCATTCAGTTATTTATAAATCGATTTGGAAAATTCTTTAAAAAAAAGGATACTTCATATAACTCCATCACATTCCGATTCCGTCGCAAACCGATTTGGAAACAAGAGCTCCTTTTTAATTTCATTGGCATTGGTCCAAATCCCAAATTATATTTATCGATTTTAATTGAATGCTTTTTATTACAATTTTCCAAAACTTGCTCAATAACTTATGCTAGAATCATCTTTCAATAAATTATTTACTAGATCTGTTTTCATTTAAATTTTATGTTCAAATGACATTTTTATTACATTCACAATTAACATTTTAGGTGGCGGAACATTCAGCAGTGAATCAGATGACGGCATCTAACCTAGCGGTGTGCCTGGCGCCCACACTGCTGCGACTGCACCACGCGCCGCCACAGACCGGTAGCACCAAAGAAGGCAATTCTAACAGGTAACATAAATTACTTCATTTTTATGACAAGATTGCAGATGTTTTATTTTGTTTTATTTATTTTTGGGAAACACAAAATCATGTACAAAAATAAAACAACACAAAGTAATCAGTAAATCGATAGTTCCACTAAAACTGCTAGAGACTAGAGATATAATTTATGTGAAAAAAAAATATTTTTTAGAAGCTTTTATTTATTGTCAGTCCTGGTGTTTATGAGTAATCATTTTTTACAAGTTTTTGACTCATTTCTCGAATTTCGATTGAGCTAAAAATTTGCATGCATATGAAAATCGAATGACAATACAATGTTATAACTTGGAGCTCCAGATCAGCTGATCTAAAGCTCTGACCTTGCATTCAAAAACCAATACCAAATAAAAGCTTGTAAAAAGTATCAATTTTTGATTTTTTTATATATTCTTATATAAAACGTTTGCTAGATATCAGTTCAATTAATCATCAAATCAACAAAATGTATACAATTCAAAGATTTGGAACACGCCCTTTAAATTCATAGCGGTCTTTATTTTTATAACATTATTCCTTAATTAAGCCAAGTATTTAAAAAGTGAATTAAAAAAAAAAGATTATATAGTATTTTTAATGTGATGCGCGCACAACGACATCGACAATATGACAATTCGGTCATTATGACTTGTACTGTATCGATTTATTAATAAAGTTGTATTAATTTCCAGGATGATAATAGAAAGCGTAGCGGATCAAAGGCAGATAAGCGAGAGTCGAGCAGCTCATGCTTGCCTCCTCCTGCTGATACAGAAACACAAGCAACTGTTCCTGGCGCCAGCAGATATGCTAGCCAGATGCAAGTTCAACTACTTCGAAGAGAGTGTACCTGTGAGTAACCCATCTCTCTGTAATAATTCAATAATAACCGAACCTAAACTTTTTGGTGGGGGGGGCCTTCAAAAGGTAACAAGATACGATAAGAGAGAGACCGGGATTCTTACGGTACTATAACCAATTCGATGGTCTTCATGAATGCTATCTGAAGATCTCCGGGATCTTCAACAGAACACACCGGAGCGTAAAGCACAGCGACCTCCTTGAGCCTTATTGCTTTATAGCTTTGAGTCCTATGAAGGGTCAAAGTTTCCCTCCTCCACTTTTGAGTTCTCCCAACTTCCCCGAGAAACCTACTGGTATGTCTTTCTCTGCAGGATTTTCAAGTTTAGCTGGTGGTCCACCTTATGTACCGTTATTTTATATAGTACAATACGAGTGGATAGTAAACAAATAACATGTATTTTTATTAATTTTCAGGTGGCGTTAGAAGAATTAGGAGCAGATTTCAACCAAGACTGGAAAGGCTTCCAGCAGGCCTGCATCAAAGCTTTACTAAAAGAAGCCAAAGAAAAGTAAGTCATTCATTTGAAACAAGATACATTTCTCTAAATCTATTAGTGTTTTCAATTTATACAATCTTTACTTCCAGATGTCTTCTTAAATGTATCTATAGACCATTCTTATACAGAAATCTAACTGTTTTCGTGCTTTTTTAGAGTCTGTGGCCGATCGGGAAAGAGGTGAGAGTTGGGTGTTAGCGCGAACTTCATCATTTATATAGTTGTGGTTCTGTTCTTTACTGACTTTACTTTGATCACATCTTAGATTATTAAATATATTTCAGTTATAGTTTCAAAAAATACAGCATCATTAAGGACATAGTAAGAACTAGAGGTAATTTAAGGATTTCTCACTAGTTCAGTTAGTCACAAATGTCTACTGACATCTCTATAGTTTTAATAGGTTATATTGAAGTCATACGTTTCTTAAACGGGACAGATGTCTCATTATAAATCTTTATCATTAACATTCAATATAAAAGGTAAAGGAAATATGTTGAGGAAAGTGACGACTGTGCGTTGCTCTATTGGCCTTCCCTACATTTAATCCTCCCTACCCCGCCGTCAATCATACTCTTCGTTTAATCCTACCGTTTCTTTAACCCTTTCTCTGTCTATATATATATTTCTATCATCATCAATCATTTAATTCCACCGTTCCCTTAACCCAATCCTGTCTTTATTTCTATCCTGCATTCTGTCTTTTACTATATTCTCTTAATTATGCATTTAATTCTATCCTACCTGTTACTATATCCTGCTCTCAATTATGCCCTGCTTTAATACTACCTTGCCTCTAAGCATAACCAGGGCATGCTAAAAGGCAGAATAGCCTGCCTTTAACATTGCCCTGCATTTATCCTGTCCTGCGTATAACTCTGCTCGCCAAATGAGCATCGCAGACTAATTTATATACATATTGAAAGCGGAAAGTTTTAAAGTCAGTAAGGAATAGACCACTGTTTAGAACACGTCAAACTCACATTCCATTTTCATTTGTAGCTGTATCGTGGCCACTTAGGTGTTAATGTGATATTATTTTGATTTATATTTTAACAATTAAACGAATGTCATAAATATAAAAAATTAAAAAATCCTTGTTAAAAATTTATTTGTCTAAATTTAATTTAAATTTAAATAAAGCTAATACTCAAATTTTGTTTTTGGTTCTGTTATTGGTGTCAAAATTGTGGTTTTTGCATCTTGTTTCGATATAAGCACGGTCATAACAATGCTCGTATTCTCATATTGGTGTTGTGACTTCACGAATGATAATGAACAAAATTTTAAATAAATATCACTCAGCATTTTTAAATCAACGATTTTTTTTTTACTTTGGTCTTTTTTTTTGGAATTTAAAGTCAAACGTATTTCTTTTGTAACTGACACTGCATTTCTTATTTTATTGTATATTACTTGTTAATAAATGAAATATAAATGAAATACTTATTCGACTGTTTAAAATCATAACTAAAAGTATGTTACAACGCACTCAAATGTTATTTTAAGTTACGCAAATTTGAACAAACAAAAATAAACTTACTACTTTTAAATATTTCCTCCCCCATTGCTCCCATTTTCCAACTTATAAAAGGTAAAATATAAGGGGTACTACATCGAGAAATGGAAAATTGATGAATAAAAAGCAACTATTTCCTTATTGCCCTCAAAGCCTATTTTATTCTTATTTTATTTTATTCTTCAATAAAGCTGCAAGGTTTTCTATAAGGAAAGAAAAAAGAAAGATGCACTTCCTTTCCACACAAACCATCATTAAAGGTGATTATTGTTCACCAAATTTAGTAAACATAATAAAATTAAACTATTCCTTAACCCCCCTAAACCTGAATGCTTCCAATAGGCTGCAACAGGATCGTCCTTTAGCGACCGTTATTAAACAGCCAACGAAACTGGAAGAACATGACTTTCAATAAATCCGGGTCTTTCCAGAACCCGGGGCTGGATGTCGGTATCAGGTGCGGCGCCGCACGTCGAGCTGTGCTGCAAGAAAGTGGGCGACGGCCACCCGCTGCGGCTGTGGCGAGCCACCACTGACGTAGAAGCGCCACCGCAGGAGGTTATGCAAAGGTAAATCTTAATCTGACCCCCTTCACCTCTCCCCTCTTCCGTTAATCCCTGGCCTCTATTGCGTCACTGCCGCCGGAGTTTATTACAACGCGGACTGTCTTTAAAGCCCTAGATATTCCTTTCATAAAATATAAACCAACAAAATATCCCAGGATACTCCGCGAACGGCACATCTGGGACGATTCGCTGGTGAAGTGGCGCGTGGCAGAGAAGCTCGGATCCAACGCCGAGGTGTTCCAGTACATCACAGCATCCAGTATCTACTTACCGCCGAGAGACTATTGTGTTTTGCGGTAAGTGTTCTCATGAATAATATGTTACTAATGTAACTCTTCGAAAATGCGGTAGATTGAATAGCTGTTGAATAAATAATAAATATATTTGGACAACTTACACTCGTCCATCCTATCCCAAACAAGACGGAGTTTTACTCTGTGTCCAAATTTTGGCAAATGAAAAAAAATACATTATTCCGTCCATCAATAACAATATAGAACAAATACAAATAACAAGACATAAACATAAAAAAAAATTAACACACAGCATACGTCGTTTCGCTACTTGACAATTTCAACTAAAACGCACTAACCGTAAGCCGCGTTAAGAGACTTCGTTCCAAAAACAAAACGAGTAATCATACTATATAATTGTGTTATCAGCTTGTACACGTACTGTTTAAGAGCCATTAGTAACAGCAATCGTCGTTACAGGTCGTGGCAGCAGGGCGGCGGCGGCGGCGGCTGGTGCGCGGTGGCGGAGACGTCGGTGGCGCACGGCGCGGCGCCGGGCGCGGGCGCGCGCGGCGTCGTGCTCGCCTCGCGGTACCTCGCGCAGCCCGCCGGCAAGGGCCGCAGCCGCCTCGTGCACCTCGCCAGGGTCGACACCATGTGAGTGCCCCTGTACTACACGCAGTAGCACTGACGCTTACGCTAGTCTCACATGTAGTACACCGGACGCTTGCGCTAGTCTCACATGTAGTACACAGAATAGCGTACACCGCACGGTTCCGCTAGTCTGATGTGCACTACATCGAACGCATGCGGCTAGTCTCACATGTACTATACCGGACGCTTGCTCTAGTCTCACGTGTAGTACACTGGACGGTTGCGCTAGTCTCACATGTACCATACCGGACGCTTGCTCTAGTCTCCCGTGTAGTACACTGGACGGTTGCGCTACTCTCACATGTACTATACCGGACGCTTGCTCTAGTCTCACGTGTAGTACACTGGACGGTTGCGCTACTCTCACATGTACTATACCGGACGCTTGCTCTAGTCTCAGGTGTAGTACACTGGACGGTTACGCTAGTCTCACATGTAGTACACCGGACGCTTGCGCTAGTCTCACATGTGGTACACCGGACGCTTGCGCTAGTCGCACATGTAGTATACCGGACGCTTGCGCTAGTCGCATATGTACTACACAAGATGCTTTTGCTAGTGTCAGTAGCTAGGCCGGACTATAGGCTAGGCTCGCACCCCGCATGTACTGTGCATGGATACGAAGAACACGCAAATTCAGAACGAAAACTGAAATCCAAATTATTATTCAGAATAACCTTTATTTCACGTCCGTTATGACGAAGTTACCATACCGATTTGAAATGCAGATGATTCCGACTTTCATCCTCGGCCAACCAAACATTTTGTAAAATGTCTTCTCAGTCCTTATACTGAAGATGAGTTAAATGGATTGTCATCTCTTTTTGATGCGCTGTCATATAGCCGAGAGGTCTATAAAAATGGTAATTTTTGTCCAATCGAAAAAAGGGAGGAAGTTACTTGGACACATTTTTTTATGTGCGTGAAACCGAACGATACATGTATTTGATTGAAAATAATTACTTTTGTTTCTACAGGGGTCGAACACCGGAATGGTATAATAAATGCTACGGACACATATGCGCCCTCTACCTCGCTAGGATTCGCGCTTCCTTCAAACACAACACCGAGGGGCCCGAATCGAATGTATGATCCAAACATTCCACTTAAGCCCACTAGTGGGCTTAAGTACGACGTGGGACGTCATCTACCGAGTACAGCCTTATAAGGCTCGTTCCATATAAATGGAACAATGACATTTTAAACTATTGTTACTAATCTGTAGTATTTGGTAAAACTTACAAGATATGTGTTACCCTATAAAAATATTTTTCCCTATTTATAGGTGTGACCAGTTTTTGAACGGTTGACTTATAACCTTGTAAATTAATTGCAATGTGCAGCATAATACATTTAAGTCATAATTCATCGTTTAGGCTAGATTTTACCTACCTCTGCGATTGATGTTCTATTAAACCTTTTAGAAAACCCTAACGGGATCTACCAAAAACCTGATTTGTAGACATTTAATTTTAATTATTTTAAGATTTTAGGTTTTCTCATGGTGCATTGTAGTGTAAATATTTAATTATTAATTATTAATTAATAATGCTAGTGAAACATCACAATTTAGAATAATGAATATCAAACAAAAGTAATCTCATAATAATGAATTAAACATAATAAAATATTACCATATATATGTAAAGTTATCGTTACATATCACTAGTCATATGAATATATATTACATATTAGATATTCAGTTAGCACACATATAACTGTACCTGCCCTGTGTTCAGGAATATTAATTAAATAGTATTATGTTTTAGAAGTTATCCATTTATGCAATTATAAAAAAATATGTAGAATATATTAAAAAATACATATATTTTCATGAATTAAAATTGATATCAATTCTATAAGACCCACTCCAATGATAATGTGACCTTTTCAAAAACTTAACCTCAAAATGTCGAATAAAATAAATAATTTTCAATATTAAGATGAAATAAAATATTATCACAAATGGGTCCCATAGTATGAGTACATTTTCTTAAAAACTGCTCTGTGTCCTGAAGGGTGCGGTAAAGCGAACGCAAGGCATTCCAAATTATTCTTGGCATCACATCAGCCTTCAATAGGAGTCCAACTTTTTGAAATTGAATGCAGATGGCAGTAGTGAGCTCTTACCATCTCGCATGTTTGTCTGTTTCTTCTATTTTAACAAAAATATGAAATCCTTGGAAAATTTCTATCAAATATATTGTATAAAATCCGTTGATGCATTGAAAATAGTTCTAGTGTTGCAAGTATTCAGGCAAAAGTGACTACATCAGGCAGGCGGCTTTATCACTAGATTTAATAATAAATCACTTTTAATATATTTATCATTGTATCTTCATATTTCTCTGTCATAATAATAAACTTTTCATTATTTACCATTTCATTTTTAATAAGGACCCAATGAAAACATCTGGGTCTCGCTTTTCAAGCCCTAAAACATCCAGTACGGTAGAGACAGTTTGTAAAATAAACCATTTATCACATAAGTTACGGAATTATTGTGGGTGTTTATCGATGTTAGAAGTTTCTTATCATTGTAAAAAAGTCTGATTGTAAATAAGTAGTTAGTTCAATATGACCATCACAATTTTTATCTATTATCTAGCTTTATTAACAAATTGTATGAAATGTTGCTAATTAATTTATTTATGCGATATTATTAAAGAGAACACCATTATATTAAAGTTTGCCTGAGTATTAGCATAATATATTATTATTAAGAAGTGTCATGTGTTATTGTTAAATTTACTAAAAAAAAAAGGAAAATAAATTATATGGCAACACTTCATATAAAATTTTAATCTTAATTCCTATAACGGATGCAACAATTTAAAGCCAAATATCACAAAATTATAATAACAAATCAATTGTAAATATTAATTAAAATATATTTTAAATACATTGTAATCTCAAGTAATATAATTATTATAATTTATGTGTTGTTAGTTACCTGTGAAATCACAAACATAATAATATTGGTGCCGATAGCTTTTAAGTGCAAGAGTGTATTTATTATATTAAATAGAAAAAAAAAATCTTTTCCAACATTATCTATATTGTCTAAAAGGTATAATAAAAATATGTATTATCTGTTCAATATTTATTCCTCTTCGTGACCCATTATAAAACTGAGAAATATAGACTTAATAAGAAAACACAATGGACATACAAATAAAGTAAGGTGAAATAAAATAATTTATTTGTTTTTTTTTTGTTTTATATAGAGTAATATTCGATATTTTAAATAACGAAGGGCAATTGTACGTTTCAAGGTCACCTATGGATATTTTATTTTATAATCACTGACTGAGACAATTATTTCTACGTTACATCGTAAATATGGGGCATTCCAGGTAAGGTAACAGGGACAGGACAGGTAAAAATGTTGATGTTTTCGATTTCTGTAATATTTGGTTAAGTTGTCCCTATATATGTTTTTAATGTTGAGGTCATATATAAATATTACATTTCAGCTTCACGTGGAATGTCCCATATATCATTATTTCATAACCATTAATATTTTACCTGTAACAACGCATATATAGCCTTCGTTCTGGATGTATGATCTATCCAATCAATTTGAATAGGTATACTATATAATGTTTATAATCAACAGTTTTTTTCTATGGATGTAACAATTTACAATAACTATTTTTAGGACTTTAGAATCTCAAGGTTTGCCTTTTAATTATTCTTAAAAGAGGCCAGTCTAATGCAATTTTTAAATTAATCTACTTCACATTAATGTCCTAAAAATATCAATCAATTACCAATTTGAATATGTATGAGCTTTTGCCCTAAGAATGGATTTTTTATGTTGTTGGTGTTTACTTGTATGAGTTTGTTATCGGTGAAGGCTGTTTGTTATTTCTTCGGTGGATTTTGTTTCAATCATTAATAATATAAATACATACAAAACATTTAAAGTTACAAAATATTGCACCTTTAGACTCTTGTTAAGTCTATGGAATGTATAAAGTCATATATTATATTGCATATTAAAATGTTGTCCCTATCTATTTATTGGCTAAGACAGATATATAATCTTTACTTATTTAAAATTGGAAACAAAAATGTATTCTCTATGATAGATATGTGTATTAGCATCTTATATACCAATTACAAAGTCAGTATTTTCATATGTATACATAATAGAAACATTTTAATGAAAACAAACTTCAATGTAATATACTGGTATTATTGTAGGTAACAAAGATATTCACGTAATACTCCTCTATGTAATGTGTAAAATAATATTAATTTACC
>DWOQ01000025.1:0-18559 GCA_018251115.1 Codatractus alcaeus
ACGCCTCTCCAAACCGAAACACAGAAATTGCTTCACGGAGGATTATGAGGGTGGCGGTGGTACCTCTCCGGTCGAACCAAACCTTCAAAACTGTTAAAGCAGTAGTTGATACAGGAAGCTCATCTAGATTTATTTATTTGTTGAAGATTTCAAGTTAAAGCCGACCACTTGGTAACGAATAGCGTTAACGAATTGTATTTTAAATATCGATTTGCAGAGACGAAGCATTGATTCTGATTTTTGTGTTATATGTGGAATATGCGCCGAGACATAATACACTCGAACATTGTTATGCCCGACCTGACCGGTAACGCTTTTAGAGCTATCTATTCCAGATAACACTTAAGGAGTTCTACGAATTTTAAACCATTGCTGTTGCTGTGGAGCTGTCAATACCTTTGAAAAAATAAATAAATACCCCCATTGAACTGAACGCCATACAAATGAAGGTTATTCAGTTACAACACTGAAAGTCAATGAAAGGTACTATGAAATTGGTTGTGCAGCCAAGAATATCCTAATCATAATTCATAATACGACTCATGTAGTCGTTAATCTCTTGGTTAACATGTAGTCAAGATTTTTATAACATAGCCAAAATCGTATACCTATATACCTATTCTTTGATAAAGATTACTTTACTCCATCCATTAATTTCATAAATTGCTTTTCGATAGATGACGGCGAGCTGACGATATAACATTTCACAAGCATATGTAGCGTTTACCAAATTATGAGCCATACAAAAGAATAATGCGAAGTACTCAAATTAGTAAAGAGTATCGACAGTATCGATATTTGAAATACTAGACTCGAATCAAAAAATATCGGATTCTATATGGTGTTGTACTTATTTTAGATCGGTGTGTCAAGAAGCGACTTATATAATGGACGTAGTATCATAAATGTATGATTATATTTATGGTACTGGTTACACTGGTACTTAAAAAAGCCACCTTTTTCTGGACGTCTCTAAATTTTGAAGTCTGATATTGTTCTAATAATGTAAAGTCAATTATCGTTATTTTAATCGATTTTAAATTATTTAATAAAAAGTAATCTTTATTAACTTAAAATAAGGAATTTCCTTTTATTGATTACAAAATAAATCTGCTTTAACAAAAACAAATGATTAAAAGCAATACAGATGGGCAGATAAATGTATGGACAGAAAATAATGAGCGCTTAATTGTAAGAATCTACGTTAATTAGGAAAAAATATTTGTATTAAAAAATGTTAAGAATTTAAAATATTAGTCTTCCATTGGCATTAGTTTATAATATAAAATAAAAATTAATATAAAATAAAAATAATAGATGTAGAGAGGATAGGGATAGAGAGTGCAGGTGTACTGACTACATTTTTGGACTGCATAGAGTCAGCACCCGTGAGCCGCATGGACTTTGGCGATTTATTTTTTTATTAATTTATTTCATTCAGCTTATATCATTAATTGTCTTATAAGATAGAGCGATAGAAGATTCAGCTATATAGTTATTATATTATAGTGTTTTAATCATTATCAAATCATAATTAAATTCGTTTAAATAATCGATTTGTTTTAAATAATAGTCATAAAAATATCGATTCGACTGATAATTTTTATTTTTCTTACTGAAGATAATTGACGTTTGAGGCTGAGTCTCTGTTTCTGTGGCAGAGTTATCATTTACTTTTTATCTTATCGACGTTGTTATGATATAATTTCGGTACCTTACTTATAATAAAATATTAATATTTGTTCCTATTTAATTATCAATATAGTACTTATTCTGAACATTCATTTATTTAAGAGTACTCAATTAACTATCACCAATATTTTTAATTTTTTCATTGTTAGATATTACTACAACACGTCCTGCATATCATAAGCGCATTCGAATGTATAGCCAGTGCAAAGTGCACTTTCCTTTCTTTATATAGATTCTTGAGCTTGACCTTCATATAACTGGAACCTACTACGCTCACTTCGTTAAGGCTCGGCGCTCACTCATTTAAAACATAATGAAGTCGTACGTCAGCTTTGATACACTTGCGTGGTATTCTAAATACTTCGGATTGCCTATATCAATTATTGGCTTCGCAATGTGTAAGTTACTTGATTGTTTTGGAACAAACAAAAGAAGATCTGCTTTGCAGGGAAAGGTATATATATTTCTATAATAATCAATAATATTACAATTATAATAAATAATTTATATTTTAACAAGTTGCCTTCTGTTGTTTATGTTTCAGATTGTTGTCATAACTGGTGCTAGTTCTGGTATAGGGGAAGCATTGGCACATGTATTTCATGAGTACGGCAGTAAAGTTGTGTTGGCATCTCGCAGGAAGTCTGAACTAGATAGAGTGAAGGAGGATTTAATGTCAAAGAGGCTGGTATGTGGTATTGTATTTATCAATTTGTATATCTTGATGTAACTGTAGTTTTGTTACGACTTTGTTTATATATAAAGTACTTGACTTAGAAACTTTCAATATTCAAAGGGAGATCAATTTTTTTTTTAATTTTAAATAAAAGTTGATTAAAACAAAAAAAAATTTGATCAATGTTCGAATATTAGAATATTGATTTAAAATTTTCATAATCTACACGATTTTTTATGTGGAAAGGAATGAAACCAGGAGAAAAAGTGATTATAAAATTTTGTGGGACCTTTAAAAATTTTTCTTTGAGCTGTCCTTTGGAGGGGGCTCTTAAAACATGATAAACTAATATATTTTCAAACAAGACTTTTAAAAACAAAACATTATTTTTTGGGTCGCCTTAATATATATATATAAACTGATAAAATAAATATTCATGCTCATCCCACAAATAAATGTCCTGGGTGGGAATCGAACCCACAACTTCAGGCTAAGCAGTTTGAATCATTAACTACTAGACCAAGAGGCCAGTTTAACGTTACAATGTTTATAGACAACAATATTAATACACAACATCACATATAGAAAAAAATAATTGTTGACCATGAGAAACTGTTATTAGTACCTGACATTAATAACAAGTTATCCTTCTGATTTAGATATAAGAAGATGGTTTTCCATATCTATTTGTGACCCAAATATTGATTAGGTAACCGTTTTACATAACACTGAAAATGACCATGCCTAATATATATAATTTCTAATATATGCATTAGTGATGCAATATTAGTTTAATATTCTTCTGTCGAAACTAAACATAATGGTTTATTTCCATAATGTTTATTATGGAAATTTCCATTAGCTGCATATTTGTTGTGCGCTTCTATAAATGTTAAGTCAATATTATTTTTATTTTTATGTATATGCACCTATGAGGTATATATGTTGCCTCTTTGCTTCAATAATGTATTGTCTTGAAAAACACAATTTTACTGTAAGCCATTTTTTAACTTTTTAAACTAAATGAATTGATTTCACTATTATTAGTGCAAGTTCCTTGTAATTAGCGTAAAGAATTCTGCTATTTTTGAAAAAATAAAATCAAACACGACTATTTCAATTAGGAAAAAAAAACTATTTTTCGGACTTGTCATTGAGGTAAAGAGGCAATGTATATATTAATGCCCCTTAAATAAAGGGGTGATATACGAGATAACATTTAATATCCATACAAAGTTAGTCCTATACTGTGGTCATCACATGAACATCAAACTCCCCTTCATGTTTCGCTGAGGACTGGCTCAACTATTGAATAAATAGAATCTAAACAACCTTACTATTAATTGAGAAACATTGTTTTCACTGATGAGTTTAATAATGTATATATTTTATTTGATGATGTAATATTAGATGAGATAAGGCCAAGTAAGTTAGCCATAATAAATTATATGTATATGGCAATGATTTGCAAATTGTTTTTTGCTTGTATGGGACTTAATGATACCTCAGCACCAAGATGATGTGTGTTTTGTTTTTAAAGTTGAATTTGATAAAAAAAAATAACACTGCAAACACGAAATACACATGATTTCACATATTTTAACAGTGTAGTATGGAACACATTAAGATTATAGATTAATTTGTATACCTAGATGTTAATTAGTGTAACTGGCTTAGCAGTACTATTCTAGTTAAATAAATAACACATCTTCTGGATGCTTCTCAAAAGCAGTAACCTAACACATCTGTAATGATATGTGGGGCCTGTTCTATAAAAGTTCATCATTTATACATCAACATCACATCTTCTATATGCCTATCGACTGTCGTAGTATGTCATTAATATATGTAAATTAATATTTTCAGCCCACCCCCACTGAAGAGCCTGTGGTAATCGAGTTGGATTTAGCAGATTTGGACCATTTGGATGCATTTATACAAAAAGTCTATGACACTTGTGGCCATATTGACATTCTAATAAACAATGGTGGGGTATCCCATCGAGGTTCTATTTTGCATACAAAACTTAATGTTTTCCAACAGATTATGTGCATTAACTATTTTGGATCAGTTGGTTTGACACTAGGTAAGAGATTTTTTAATTTAAAAAAAGCATATGAATAATTTGTCTGGCATGTTAAATAGAATTATAATCCATTTTTTATGTAGTTACATAAATCTATAGTTATAGAAATAAAATGATTCAGATTGGGCCTAATTATGCATTCACTTCTTATTTACCAAGTGTTAACCTGATTGATATTATTATTGCTTAAGGATATCATGGCCATAGCTTATTTCTTTGACGACCCGCGTGGCGGAGCGGTTACCACACTGGTCTGACACGCAGAGGGTTCCGGGTTCGATCCCCAGCCAGTCAAAAATTTAAATGATGAATTTACATTTCTGTTCTGGGTCTGGGTGTTTGTGTATCGTCTTTGTGTATGTACAATGGCACCCACGACACAGGTAATCCTGGTGTGGGGCTGTGAGTGTAGAAAGCGTCTATCGTCTATCTTCTTTTTATTGTACATACATTTCCTGTTAAACCCATGACTTTAACATGCTATTGTTTATAAATCTCAATTCTGCATGATTTATTGAAGTTCATACTATAATTGTACCTTTATACTATGATTGATACCAATTTGTATAACTTATTGAGAATTTTGAAATACAGTAAAAAAGCAATGAAAATAAAATATGCATAAAATTCAACCTATAATAACACTATATTTAATTATTACATTCATAACTTATTATTATTTGTAATTTATGTAATATTATTTGTAATTTACACTAAAATTTGTATATTTCTAGCTGCTCTACCAAAAATGGTTGAAAGAAAGATTGGCCATATTGTATTTGTAAGTTCAGTTCAAGGACTGATTGCGATACCTGATCGTGCAGCATATGCAGCATCTAAACACGCAATGCAAGCATTTGGAGATTCATTATATTCAGAAATGCGTCAACATAATGTCAATGTTACCGTTGTCAGTCCAGGATATGTGAAAACTGCAGTCTCTTTAAATGCTCTCACTGGAGGTGGTGATGCGCATGGTGGTAAGTATTCTGATTTAAACGTAATATTTCCAGAATACCAAAATCCATTATAATAAATGCACTATGACCAGGTATAGTACAAGTACACTAAGACCCTTTAATTTCATATACATAACATTTGTTCAATACTTTCTCCTTTCTTTAAAACTAATGAAGGTGGCTTAAGTAGATGTAGACATAATATATTATGACTACCAATACAAAGGTTAAAGTAATTTAAACGAACAAATACTGCATGGTGGTAAGAGTATATTATCTACCAGATCGGTTTAAGAATATATGTCTGAAACAATTAAAAAATTTCATATAGTAGGCAATATTACCGACATAAAAGACTTCTTTGATCAAACAATGATTTAAATTTGAAAATTTATTATTTGATTACTGACATTATTTTTATAATAATATTCGAAGATTTTATTATAATTTTAAATGATCGTCATTATTGTATTATTTTTTATTATTTTAATTAAATTAATTATGTATAGATATTGTGATGAAATGAACATTAGTACACTGGTTCTACCAGTAGAGTAGGTGGGTTAATGTAATACTCAACCAGATACTAAATTTTAGAAGATATGGGTAATAAATTTTATTTATTCTGTACTTTTTGTATTTTCAGTTATGGATAAAAGTACTGAAGCTGGATTTTCACCAGAATATGTTGCTTTGAAGATATTGGATGGGGTTGTGAAAAAAGAAAAGGACATAATTATTAGCCAATTTCTTCCGAAATTGGCAATTTTTTTGAGGCATTTTTCACCATCCTTGTATTTCCGGATAATGGCAAGAAGAGCAACTGAAACGGCATAAATACATTATATTATGTCATTTATTATTAGAGACTGACGAAAGGTTTATTTTGGCCCATCATAGTTTTGGTATTGGCCATTGTAGTGTACCTTCCGTCTAATTTCCAGTAAGGTTGAGGGCTTAAGGTCGTAGCTTACTTACACAACACCGCTCCAACACAGCTCCTGCACGACACCGTCCATGCGACAAGCAAATGACTCGCTGTCACCGCGTCTACAGCTAGCAGGTTACTCGCTTACCTTGCGCCTACAACTCAAACCTACCGTGACAGACCGAGCGTGGTCCGCTAGTCCTCTGGTCTCCTCTACCCGCGCACGTACGCTGCCCGTTAGCGGGCTTCAAGCGAGTAGACGCCGTGCTTAAAGCGTGCGTGCCGGTCGCTTGAAGCGTGCGATATGCACTTTGAGTGGGAAGGTTGCGGCAAGCTCGCTTACCGCGCGCTGTCTGCTAATTTGTGTCGATAGTTGTAAAATGAATCTAAAGAGCACTTCGTAAGGTTGATAGTTGAATGTTCATACTTTGTTTGATAGGAGCGGTGCCGTATAAGTGGGCTACGACCTTTATAGTCATCGGCGTAGTTCGCCAGCTAACGAGATTACGGTGTAGGAATATGTTTAAAAATCCCATAGATTTTAGTATTTGTTACAAATTTTAACATGTCTAAATAAGATTAAGTTTCGGTTAAAGAAGGCCGTGTCCGAAAACTGGGCCGATTATATACAAATATATATATTTGGTATATATATACATATATTTGGTAATACTTACACAGGTGTCTAGCAGATATTAGTAACGATGAAATAGTTCGTGAATAAAATGTTTGTGTTAATAAATGTTAATAGAAAGTAAAAATCGGCCAAGTGCTACTTGAGTTGCACGAAGTTACTACCGCTATCATTAAAAAAAACGCTGAATATAAATATGCTTGTGGCGGCAACCGTAACTTAGACGAGATATCGTAAACAAAATATTAAATAATAAATTAAGTATAAGTGTACTTTGCTATTTTCGCCTTGGCACAATAGATTGAATGGATTATTATGGATAACTACATTATTTTTCAAGCGGTTTTTACTTTTTAATATTTTTTATTTCTTGTTTTAACTGCCATAGTATTACATGCTGTGAAAATTTTCAATTTAATCTATTTCGCTGACCACTACAGTAAGTGAAAGACTGGCAGACTGAAAATGGTGTAGCAATAAGATCACATTTGCACCCTTTAGGTAAATGACCCTAAAAAAGAAATTTTAACAATAACTCTTATACGGAGAAACTATAAAAAATTATTATGTGCACAAAGCAACTGCTTATGTCACATCTACATGAATACTGAGAGAGATGGGAGTTATAAGAACTAGTTTTTCTGAAATTTTTGCTCACTAGGCACCTATTATATATCATATATTTATTTATGACAGAAAGAAGCATCAATTTTAGGAGATTTAGATAAACTATTCATAATTGCCAGTCAAAAAAAAAAAAAACACATTTATATTCATATTTGAAAAATTCATTACTTAAACACAACTTTTTCAAATAGCAAATAGCATTTGCAAGCAAGAGTAGATAGAATAGGTATTCTAGCATACTGACACTAATTGCTCTCACATGATTTTAGGATAAAGATTTATGTTTTTTAAGATTGATATTGGTATTTGTATGTTTGTGAGATTGCAGATAAAGATTGATAGATTTGTAAGTTTTATATGGTAGTAATTTAATAAAAAAGGAATTAATTTAATAATTATATAGGTACAAAATCTACAGTGTTCATAACAGTCACCAGTTAATGTAAAATAATTTTGAACTACATTATATCCATCACCAACTATCATCATCACCTATCACAAACTTCCTTTACCTTTCAAAATTTGGAAATTTAGAAATGTATGGATGGAATTTTAAGGGTTGCATGGCACTGAACTCATGGCATGGTTGAAGTTTGATGAACAGTTGAGATTATTGCATTATATAACAGGTGAGATACTTTCTCGTTAATTTTATTCTTGTATGACCTTTCGGTTAGTAAGACTAGTGAATTACAAACTAACGTTTGGAAAACGTTGAACTTGAAGTTATTCTGTGTTCAAAAATCTGAAGAAACTTCTTCAAAAATAGTGATTAGCTTGTTTTGTTTTCTTAGTTATTTATTTTGTACTTTATTATTTAATTAATAAGAGATTTTATATAAAATGTAAAATTAATAAAAACCATGCTTCTATTAAACTATTTATTAATGCATAACAACAATGACAGTGGTTTTATTTATTTGGTCACTGTTGATATTGTCATTTTAATGGAACCATCATTTTTCCCTTTTGACTAACTAAAAGCCTTATATAACAAAGAAAATATTTTTTTGTACAAGATTTCTTTATCTACTTCTAGTTCACATAATACATTTTATATATTATATTATAATATTCATTTTTACACTGTATTCTACAACAAATTACTTAAAATATGATTAGAAATCAACACAAATCCATAAGCATAGCTGTCTACCCTTTTCAATAAAATAAGTATAGTTCACTAAACAATATTAGACTATTTAAATGTGCTGTACAATCTCCACAAGCATATAGCAGCCGCAGCTATGGACACGGTGTTATGTAATATGATTTTTCTTCTATTATCGGTGTGTACAAGTACTACTGGCGAAGCAGAAGTCAGGTCACTGAGTACTGGCAGTGTAGATAGGTGTCGACGGTTTTTTTCTTCTTGATACTTGCAACATGGGTCCCACTGCCATGATAATGTGTAGCAACCAGCACAAAGTACTGAAACTACTCCAAATGGCGTGCAGGCTAGGGAACTCCACGTCAGACCTGTAAAATTACATATAAACAACTAAGAACCTATGTATTTTAATTGTTGTATACATAAAAACACGATGTAACAACGCACCTGAGACTATGCTGCAGAGTCCACTGTAAACAGAGACTTTATGTAAGAGGTTTCCTACGTAAATCCATCTAGCTGTTTCCTCTCCAAGTGGCTCTGGTTCAATGACAATAACACTCACACCAGCCTCCAGTGCTCTTTCCAATTCCATTTCAAATTTAAGGTGGGCATTTTCACTGTCGTACACTTCTCTTATAATAGCGACACAGGACGGTTTTAGTTCGCTGCAATATAAAGATACACAAACATTTTAAACTATGAATGATTATTTCCTGTACCAAAATAGATTTGAATTCATCGATTTGCATAAAGTATAGTGGTAAACTTGTTTCAATTAAAGCAAATGTTCTACAATAAATTGCAAAAAATACTACTTTTCATTATTTACAAACCTGTCACTTTCATCACCCGCCATGTTAACTATAGACAATATCTTTTCAACTTTTGCAATGATTTATCTTATCTGATGCTGTAAGCAAAGGTAATCTTGTATAATGTTATGACTAAAATAATGGAAACTGCATATCACATAATTATTTATAACTGAATTGTCAAGTTGTCAATCTTATTATCTCAATACCTATTGAGATATTGAGATTGACAATTTATTAAAAAACTGAGGTATATAAACTATGCAATTTATCACATGTTAAAAGAGTTATCCGAACTCTCGAGCTTTGTTATAATTTAAATGTTTCATAATATGTAAAATATTCCCTTATGAAGTATCACATTTTTTATTAAAGTTCTTTTTTTCTGTGAGTTAAAAGGAGCAAGCGAGCATGCAGTTTAATTGATTGTAGTTGACCATTGCCTCTCATGTACTTTTGTATTAAACCTCAATCCTATAGTAAGCCACTAATGTGTCGTTAATCTTGTGGATTAAGTAGAAATTTTTATTTTAAGTGTCTCTTTCTTGACACACGCCCCTTACAAGCACACACTGGAACTTATCACTAACAACGTCTCCGGAGTCTAACTACGAAGGGTTCATATTTTTTGTATTTTTTATATGATTAATTATAATCTTATGTCATATTTATTGTAAGTTAGTATATAATATAGTTATATCAAAATAATTAAAAACAATAGTTATTTCTGCGTGTTTTGTTTTGTTCAACTATAATAAATTTTCAATTGTAGTATCGTATTTATTTTAAGTTTTAAAAGCTTCAATCGTGTTAATAATTATCGGATTATTGATTTCTTAGGTACCTAATAATACAATTCGAAAGCCACAGATTCACAAGACGTTTCGTGAATTGTCACAACCAACTGGCAAACTAACCGACGGTCGGCGGCCGATTATCAACTGCCCAAAAAATTAAGAACTAACGTCAAAATATGTAAAACTCCTAAAATCGCTACAATTGTGTAAATTATCCTTAAACAAATAACACCCAAATTATTACATATCTGTAAATAAATGAATAAATATCTGGATGACATTGTTGTTCGTCAATCAGTCCACTTTGTTTGTGCATTTTAATAAAATCGTCATATCTTAATTTTTCTCAATACCAATACATGAATATGTAAAAGACCCTAGAAATTCTCCTAAAAATATAAAACCCCTAGGAAATCCCATCCATTCATTTTGTCTTTAAATCCGAGAGGGAAACTACTAAGTAGGCATGCCCAATCTACGATTTGACAGCGAATATGTAGTGTTGTAAATGCAATGCAATTGTACCTATGACCAAGGAAATTTTATCATACTTTTCGTACAATGTAACAATTTAATTTGGATACTTAAATATGGAATTAGTACTGAATAATAAAATAAACATAAATATTGTATCTGAGACAGATATTATGATAATATAAATTCAATGAGATTATCAATATAGTATTTGTATATTTAAGTAATTTTGCCTGAATAATATCTTCAAGTTTCAATGTTAAGTGCATAAAAAATTTCTTTCGCTTACATTTATTATTTTAATGAGGAATTTTTTATCTTATTCATACTTCAGTCTTTTAAAATATATCGTTGTACATAAGGCACCACTCCGTGCGATCCTTTACCCTCCGAAACTATCAGTTAACATATTCGATGCGATGATCGGGAAATTACCGAAAATCTTGTGATACAAAATTCCTCAGTGCTTGTAGTCGTAAGTGTTGCAGAAATATTTACTGGCAATAAACCTATGGTGACGAGATGTTGTCTTTCTCCATAGGCCTTATGTTATTCAGAAACGAAAAGTCATTTCGTCAGTCAGCGTGCTACAAAGAAAGTTATTTTGGTATTATGGTATTGGTGTAACGCGACGTATTTATTTCGTTAACTTACGTCGTACTATATTATTATCTACGAGAAATAATAACAAACATTATACAAATGTAAGACTGATAACGTATAAAATCGTCAGAAACCAACCTTAAATGCTACTTTATATAGATTAAAGATGCTTTGCCGCATCTGAGAACTTAAATATTGTCTCATTAGTATCTCAATTGCCAAATTTTTAAAATTTAAACATTAAACAGCCTTTTCCTTTTCGAATTGTATAGTTACTGTTGGCCATAGTGACCTTGACAGCTTCACCGGGTTTTTTTGAGGCAAGCCCCTAGCGGGGTCAAGCTGCTGTACACTCTTCTAATAAGGCGTATCACCTAAATTACTTTTTTTATAGATGTAAAGATCAAACCTCAAAAAGCTCTACAGCATCAAAGTAACTTCTTTGCAGGGCGTACAATTTTAAAATTACTTAATTCAAAACTTTTTCCTTTACTCATATCTCGCCCACTAGCTTCGTCGCCCGTTCTAAAATCCGTTTGCCGGATTAGGCAAAGGTGAATGTTGCAAAGTGAACTGCAATTTAATTAAAGATATAAAAAGAGAGTTTAGTTTAATAATTTTGGTCATTATTTTAAAGGCAGTAGAGTTTTATTTACTTCGTTTTTTCATGTCGCTTATGTGATTTGTAAGTTTTCTCTCGTCGTGTTTAGTGCTAAAGCTGAGATACTTATAAGGCGCGTGTGGGTGCAAGGCTGACCTTATAGTTGCTACCCACAGGCGTTGCTAACATTTATATGATTTCCCGACAACCCACGTTTAAAGTCATTATCACCATAACCGCTCAAAATTTTTAAAGTAGGTACACCTATGGTACTTTTAAAAGTCAAAGGTTAAGATACTGTCCAGACAATTACAATGATAAGTTGTGCCACCTTCGTCATGCAGTTAGAAAATCAAAGAAATGTTTTACATCTTATGGACTATAAGTAGTTATCAATATAGTTTTATATTATGAAATCGAAGTTCTACGAGGCTATTAAGTGAACAATTTGCTTTAAAATGTTGCTGTCAATGTGGCTATTTCATATTAAATATTGCTAATAGACACATTTTAAGTATTAAGCGTTAATGCAATCCACCATTGCGAGCAGAATTACAGCAGAATTTAAAGCAAATGTTCAATTGTTCACGGTGTGTAGAAATCACTAAATCGGTCAAGTGTGAGTCGGACTCGCACGCGAAGGGTTCCGTACTACCCTTATTAATATCGAGCAAAAGTTTCGAATGTTTGTAGAGGAAACCGTAATATGTACAATATCGCCGAATATCGTCACAAAATATTAAAATATCACAATTTCGGTTACGATGGCGATTACCTGACGTTGTTACAATGGCAACATAGATGGCGTGGATTCATATAAGATTTTTTATTTAAAAAGTGTTTAGTTATTTTTTTATTATTATTTGTGGTTATAGCGGCTATAAAACGTATAACACTTTGAAATTTTCAAGTATTTACATATTACGGTTTATAAGCTACGGACTCTGCTGTACTGTGCTAGACGGACAGACGAACATGCAGACAGACTAGCAGGGGAGTTTTTGTTATGGCGTAACGTTGGCATCCTTTGTACGAAACTTTATAAAGTATAGAGCTGATATTACTTCCTGGAATGCTTAAAGAAAGACAACAGACAGTCTTATCAAATTTTCATAGTTGAGTGAGATTTTGGTTTGGAGTATTTTGCTTGTTTAGGGCTTGGAACGACTGTTGTTTTATGGTTATTGATATTCATGGGTAGCTCTGAACTGAAGTAATATAAAGAACTACTTGCTCGTCTGCAATATATCCACAATGTATTCAACTGCTTACTCATGAAACAATTTATTTACACGTTGAAAGACTGTGTTCCAATTAAAACATTTGTAATTTTCGCATCTGTTATAACAAAATTTCAATCTAACAAAACGTATTTCGTTCCAATTGCGTGCATTCTACATACATATTATTATCATGTGCTATGCCTGCAAGAGAATAAAGAATGGTATGGCCATGTCGTAAGCAACACATTTATGGATCATGTCAATATTTTCTCTTTACTTCCTTATAAATGTAGGCTATAACAACAGGTGAAACGAGGTGCAGGTATGACTAAAGGCGGAAATAAGTCTGCATAATATAATAATAAAATATTTTAAGAGTATTACATTTTTAGATTTGTTAATTTCAAGATGTTCTTATCTATTTTAATGTCCAATGATTTGAAAGAACTCCACTCCCAAATGATACAATTTAAGTTATTATATTTTGTTAACTAGGTAGTCATCATATAAATCTGTGTACATAATTGGCAAATTATCGTACAAATTAAACTTTTTATCATTTTACATTTGGCGACGAGAGTTCATTGCCTAGAAATTGTGGCTCACGATTAGACATTGTATGAGTGACGTGGAATGTTATAATAATATGGATGAATAGACTGGCCCGTCTCAAAGCTGGTGGTTTATTGCCTTAACGCGGTACGAATCCCATTGTGGATGGTAGGATCGAGCGGGCGCGGGTATTGAACCCGGGCGTCCGCGGGAGAGCCCGCACCGCGCCGTGTCCGCGGCCGTTCACGTCGCGGCGGCTCCGTGCACACGGCCGCACGACATCGAGTCCACGACGCTCCTCCAGGCGGTTTAATGCTTTATTAACAATACAACAATGTTTGTTAAAACCATACTGCAATTTTTTAAGTTATTTTTTTTACATTATTTCACCGAAGCGATATATGTATTTAGTTATGTAATCATGCGCTTAAATCATAAAGGGTTGATTTAAAGTGTAAAAAAACGCCAATAAGAGCATTCAGTCTGTTCATAGTAAGTGGTTATAAGTCGCATATGTATGAAAATTTCACATACTTGTCGCTATTGAGCTTTGAAATGGAGCTATGATATAGGTAGGTACGTCTTGTACTTAGCATTTCGAGACTGCTTCCGGAGAAAGGTCATTCTTAATCGTGTAGTATCATGGTAAGAATATGTGGGAAATGTATTGTGGGTATTGTTGATGAAAGCCCACCATAACGGCCATAACCTCGAATATATTATATACAAAGCGGAACTGTTCTTGATTCTACAGGCGGTAGAACGAAACAGAGGGCGCAAAAGTCTGTAAAGGCTACATGTTGTATCGTGTCATCGTGAATTGTTATATTCGTAATTTAACGTAACTAATTAACGGGATATTACGTTTTAGTAAAAATTTTAGATTCTTAACTAGTAGTATCTTGCTTATTCTAAAAACACAAGTGAAATATACAAATAAAAACTGGTTTTTGCGTTCTGCAACATGCACAGATGATCATAAAATTGCACGAATTTTAATTACATTTAATTTATATGTACTATAAGTGAGGACGTATAAATAAAATAGAAAAATTGAACGTTGTATTTAGCTTTATATGTTATTATTTTACACTAATGATTTACCGCTCAGTACCAGGAAAGATAGTAATATAGTACCTAGATATCTAAACTGAGGTGGGTCTTTCCGGGACGTATTCCTAATCAATTCCCAGGGTCCAGGTAATGTAATGTTATTATAATAGTGGTTGTATTTGCACGCCATTCAACGGGTGCAATCACACTTAGGACCATTAGCATACACTACCGGTTTGTGGAATCAGTCAAGTTAAACTAACAAATTTAGTTTAGAATTTTTAAAATCTTTGCCGCGAATTTTATTCATTGTAGTTAGCATTGTTATTGTTATTCTTATATTGTATTCTGTAAATGGTCTCTGTTATTTGTCACTAAATAGATTAATTGTGATGTAGAGTAAATAAAATAATGCCATGTATAAACGTAATTAAAAAATTGACCAAGTGCGAGTCCGGCTCGATTCTGGCAGATTTATTTTCCACCGTTAAAAATCATATCATCATCATATCTCTTTGAATTTCATTTGTGTACTTAATGAAAATATATTTCTATAATTATTAATTATAGCTTTAGAAAAGGTACGGGAGATTTTAATTGAAATTCTTCTTGGATGACTAGACACGATTATAAGTCTTTCTCCACTCTACCGTAATATTTGCGGGTCAGCCTGGCTTGATGAAAAGTTAAGAATATTAGTAATAAGAAAATTAATTGCCGTTAGTACTGTAATATATAGTTGTATAATATTGTATGCAATATAATGTAATACAAATAATATAACAAAAATAAAAGTTTTAGATTTTCAATTATTTACGCTACTGTAATAAATATTAAAATTCGCTACTGTAGTAGTCGGTAGACGTAGAGGTTTTGTACTTTAGTATAATATCATTTTATATCCATTTATGGACCATTAAGAAGTTCCAAATTTAATTTTACACATGTAATCACTCACTTGTTACTGTTACTTATGGGATTCCGACTTTTTTTTCAGGTTATTTTACGATAAGACAATACACTTGAATTGAAATAGATATAATATTGGAAGAAATACTCTTGGTATTTGAGAAGATCTTTGGCTATATATTATGGTGGCTTATGGATAAAAAAATCATTACTATGTAATCTAGATATTTGTAGTAGACGCTTAGGCTGTAAACAGATTAACTTTCTTTTGTCCTGTCTTCCATAATAAATAAAAGTTTCTAGTAAAGCTCTTTATTTCGATTATGTATATATTTTTTTCCACGCCTGACGATATATTTAAGGAATTCACTTTGTCTCATCTATCTATTCATTTTACTTGCGGGAGGGGAGGAAGTATAGGAGGAAGAGGACTTTGGTCTTATTAAACCGATGGTCTTATTAAACCTTAAAGGGACGCTGCTATATCCATTCATTACTGGTTAAGGTTGGCATTTTTAGTAAATATATTAAATATTTGTGAATATAATAAATTACACACGGATGATATGTTTTTTTACTTTTTTTATATTTAATTTATTTTCCTAGAAGCAATGCTGTTTTGATAATAAATTACTCGTCTGAGCACTTTTTAAATTAGCTTGCAAGAACGTCAGTCGTTAGAGGTAAAAAGCCACACCTTGGATTGCGCATTCTGTTAAAAATGTCCAAGACAAATAAACAAAATAAAATTAAAAATCTTGTTTCTAAAAGCATACGCTTATTTTTGCAATTATTAAAAAAAAAAAAACAAGTAGTTCAGTTTATTTGTATGGAGGACACTAAATAATAAATTTAGACATCGTGATTTTCCCCGTGGTGTATATTGAATGTGTCGATATCTCGCTGTCAATGGGGGCAACGGCATCGCGTGGTGCAGCTTCATATTATTGAAAGCAGTGCATATTTCTCACAGTGTAGCGCATCAAGAATAGCACGCATACAATGTGCCCATTGTATGCAAGCTATTATTGCATTAGTCTTGCTTTAATAAAAGTATAGGGTCAACAATTGTCCTACAGTTGTATAGTATTATAGGTAGGGTAAATTAATTTCATTGTCTACAATTTTGTATTTGATACATGATGATGTATTTAACCGCGAACGGTAACAAAATTATTCTCATTATCTTACCATAGGTGCATTTAACATTATTAATTACTTCTCCTTGTAACTTGTTGAAAAAATTACATCCTATAATCAATACGATCACCGAGGTGTAGCGAATAATAAATAAATACAACAAAATGTACGTTAGCAGCGTCTTTAGCAACAAGTTCATTCTTTCTTAAGAAAGATGGAATAAATATAGAGTAGAGGTAACCGTTACGTGAGTTGCCTCATGGATACCTGAAACGGAAGCAGCCATATCCTGGCCAATGGCTGGGCATGCCAGTTTGCATATAATCGGTGCGGTAATAGGTCCCTTGCGGCAAGTTAAATAATTACTTTCTATAATTTAAGAAGTCATTTACATTTTTTATTGAGCCCGTTACCCATTATTTAATATTTGATTTATTTCTAGTATTAATAATTACAAAAATGTATGCATATATCAATTTTAAAGGTACTTTACATATAAAGAAAATATTTTTAATGCCTAACAATAAACAATGTTGTTTGCGGATGTTGTAAAGTAGTTTTGTTTCAATTTTATAACATGGAATCTCGCAAACAAATTCCTAATGGTTATCGCTTATAAATATTTCTTAAAATAAAATATGAATCGTTCTAATTAATTGTAAACACGTTAGTAAAGTGTAACAAAATAAATATTATAATCATAATGAATGACATAATATATAATCATAACGAGTATTACACGTTATTAGTTATTATTGTGACAATCGGCCCCATAATAAAGAGTTAAAAAAAACTTTATATTGAAACAATACATACCTAAAACTAATCCTTCATTATAAAGTTCTTGATATGATTATTATTAATATTGGTTTTATTTGGAGTATTACAGAAATTAATTAGTAAAATTAACATAGGACGTATCTAATGTTAATCGAAGTTATAATTACATTGCTTGCATTGTGCAATCACTTTCGCCAACGAGAGTTTGTTATACCTGCTGATGTAGATATGCTGTTGGTGAGGCGTGACGCAACGGTAAGCAACGAAGAAAATAATACAATAGAATTTACAAGTAGTTGTTTTCTTTCATTTTAAAATGTTTTCTAAAAGACATATCCAATTTTAAAGGAAGAACTCTCTCTGAACGGTGCTACATTCATCTTATTTAAATTTGCAATGTCTGCAGTTCTTCTGTCCTTATTTTAACATATTGCTGACTCACAGGACACAGCTCTCTTATCAGAATGGGAATGGATTGGGATTAAATTCGTAGTCCAATAAGCTACCATAAGCCTTTGCATGACTTTAAATTTATTATACATAATCTTCGCGATGTTCTTTATGTGATTTCATATTCCTGGGCTTTCAAAGTCTAGGAAAACTTCGTGTCAAAACCCACAGTGCCTGAGACTACTCCAAAAATTCTGATAGGTGTATGAACTGTGTGTCTACTAACCACAGTTGAAAATCGCGTAACAGTATGACCTACTCCTCAAGCCTTCTTATCATGATGAGATGATGCGTATGAGGCATAATGAGTATGAGAGGACACGCATGTCCAGCAGTGGGATGTGTATGGGTTAATGATTTTGAATATAATCTACTGTTACGTGGGCTCTAATTACGATTCTGATTTTTAATCACACATTAGTGAGATACCATGTATATATTATGTGCAC
>DWOQ01000026.1:0-18371 GCA_018251115.1 Codatractus alcaeus
TTATATTTCAGATTTCAGTCTATCGCAATATTATTTCCAACGTACATTGAATTTGAATATGCAAGAAAATTCCTACAGTCTTAGCGTAAATATCATGCAAGGTTGAGCAAACATAAATGTAATTGCAATATTAATTGCTCGATACTTCCCAACTAGACTATTTATAACGAAATTTTTCATAAGGCATTGTTCATGTACGCTATAGGTACTTGACTAATGTACATGCCTATATTTTTCAATTAAAAATGATTGCACGCAATGCAGAATTGAAAATGAAATTGGAAAATCCACCAAGCTATCGACTATGCCTTTTTAAATTTGACTTTCCATACCTTGAAACTTCGCACAAAATTGCAAACAATATCCAAGTACCGGCAGTTTTTCTTTTTTGAATAAGTTTACTGATTTTTTTTTGCAAAAAAAGATGCACTGATAATTGCGCAGACGGGACGTTAACTAAATGGGTTCCCGCGAAATATAGCCCCAAACAAGGCTACGAGTTATAGTTATGATTGAGTGGTTGATATCACGGGCCTGGACCATTCCACCTGCAAAACGAATCGGAACTTTCGGTCGGTTTTACACTTTATTGTGTATCGAAAATAAATAAATAGAATTATAAAATTAATATTAATTATTTTTTAATTAAAAGTTAGATAATTTGCTAAGTTTACGTATACAGCGCAAAAATCAAGTAATTGTTTGTTTAAAAACAAATACTTAACTTCGAACAAAAGCCGCGATATGTTAAGAAGTAAGAGTTAAAATCTATTGTATTCGTTAAATGTGTCAGAAACTAATGTAATCCAGAATGGCACATTTTGTATTTACACCTTTATATTTTAAAGAATGTGGTTGAAATAAATGTGAAATGTGAAATATTGACTAAATTTTGTACTCTTGGGTTTATTTTATAAATAACTAGTGGTAACTAACGAGAGTCTGACTTTATTCGGGTTAAACAATTACATTAGTGGCTCAAATTTAATAAAAAGGATACTGTCCTGAACACATAGACAATAAATGCTATCGCGGCCTTTTTTAGAATATTTTGTGATACACAATTCAGCTATAGTTTATTTTCGTGCAACTTTAACTATTCATGCAACGTGCGCCTCGGGAGCTCTTAAGAATTGCTTTATCTGAATTAGTTGACGGATATACATATATTATTATTACTTACTACCTACATAGCGTTTATACGTGTGTGTGTATTTTTTGAAGGTTTTTTTCTTGACTTTAATTACGGTGGTACTGACCCGTTTGTGTGTGAGCCCGACTCAATTTTTTCCGTTTCTTGTTAATTGTCTTAGTCATGGCATATAACGAACGGAAACATTATGAATATAAATATAAATAAACAATTGTAAGTTGAGACTTGAGCAACACATACACGGCCACCTGATCCGACAAAGCTTGTACGTAAATACGACAAAGCTTGTACGTAATTTAAATTGGTTGGACGAAACATGGTTATTAAAATTATTCGAGGCCTGTATCTGTTGCTTCAATACCACAAATTCATCCCTAAGAAGATAGAAATAAAACTAACTTAAGTCTGTCTGTAACATTTCATTTTTATAAGGGCTTAATATATGTTATATAAACATCGTAATATTTTAATAAAAGTTAATAAACATGAGGAATTTAATCAAAAATATACTCTATTTATGACTATATAAAAGTGATATAGGTTTCTTCCGTTATATTTTTAAGAAAGGAAGTTCGATAGTAACTTATATGTCGGAGACGTTCATTAGTATAGACGTAATACGGAGAGTAGCGCGAGTTCCGAGAGATGGCAGACCTCATATACTCGGCTACCTTTATGCTACAACAGAGCCTAGCTAGTGGAGGACGCTGCATTCAGCCTGGGGACTGACAGTTTAGCGGTTGAGCGGTGGCCTCCTCACTTGGAAATGTTATTCACTCCGTATTGTTCGGTTTATTGTTGGACGGTTGTATTGGGACGTTATAGTACGTTCGTTATTTCTCTGTACTCGGTTATCTGTATTATACGCCCGGATTTTTACCGATGTCGGAATTGATAGTTTACGGCCCCCTTTATTCCGACATATATATATTCCAACTGAGATCTTACATGCCTCATCGATAAAAACCTTTTATCGATCGAAAGGTTTTTGCTCGACTACCCAGAACTTCATCGAGTTCCTCTCAAATATAAAATCACATCACAATCGAGCCCCCGTTTAAGAACTACACGACATATATACAGATATAAGTGTGTATAGCTGAACATAATACTCCTCTCGCGTCAAGGGTTAAATTTAGAGCCTGGGTAGGTTTCCGAATGTCGGGAGCACTCAAACGAATACTTGTATGTAGCACATGTACGCTGGATAAATTCCAAAGGTCACGAACAAAAATATCTTTATCTGGAGTTAAAGTTAAGTTCGACGAAAATCGATTTATTCAGCCATACTTACAATTAAATTAAATAGTATTTCAATTAAATTACAACAAATAACAATATTTACATTAAAAATTATATTAACATTAAAAAAGAACACTACTTTATTATAATCAATGGGAATTACAATTACAATTTACAATAAGGTTTAAATACGGTTGATATTATTTTTTTTAATTTTTAATTCTTATAATAATATAAATTATACTGAAACAAAGATTTTTTACAACTTATTCCTTTATTACTTGACTTACATTTAGTTTAAAGTTACATTGGGAATCTGAGAAAATATCAAGATATCCTTTAGTCCTACGTGGTTCCGGGTCATTGGTAGTTGCATTATGAATTAGGTTATAGCTCCTTAGTGTTCGGTTTATAGGAGCGTAATGACCCAGATTCGTTTTGGACGTGTCAGTAATGAAAGGAGGTTTCTTAAGTCTCTGTAGCTGTTTAGGTACGTTAATATTAATTCTAGACAATAGATCGGGTGTGTCCAAAATTCCATTTATTAGTTTGAACAGGAACATGATGTCAAGCAGTTCTCTGCGATGCCGTAGAGATTTAACATTGAAATGTAATAGACGATCTTTGTAGTTACTAAGTCTATGACCTAAGTTACAGCTGTAGGTCAGATGCCACATAAAACGCTTTTGAACGCTCTCTAAACGTTTTATGTACACAGAGTAGTGTGGGTTCCAGACAATACTGCAATACTCAAGAATGCTACGTACAAGGCTGGAAAATATCGTAATTTTAGTTTTGGGATTCCTAAAATCCTTGCAGATGCGGAGAACGAATCCTAACATCTTGAAGGCCTTAGTGGCAATATTGTCGATATGTACGTTGAAGCGCAGTTTACTGTCTAAAATTATTCCTAAGTCGCGAGTATGACTTACCTCATTCAGTGGCTCCTGATTTATTTGATAAAATCTACATGGTACGTTTTTTTTCCTGCTAAACCGAACTACGTGGCATTTACTGGGATTTAGGCTCATTCCATTGGCTCTACACCACAATACCAGATTACACAGGTCACTTTGCAGTAACGCTGCTTCCTCAGATGAGTTAACAATCCTATAGATTTTTAGGTCATCAGCGAACATTAGGAATTTGGAGTTCTTAATGCACTTTCCAACGTCGTTGATGAAAATATTGAAGAGAATAGGTCCCAAATGAGAACCTTGTGGCACTCCAGATATAGCTCTAAATTCCTTGGACTTATGCCCACTAGCTACAACTATTGACTGTCTGTCTGATAAATATGACTTGCACCATTTTAAGAACATGCCGGCTATTCCAATGGAGGAGAGTTTATGGAGCAGCATTTCGTGATTTACCCTGTCGAAGGCCTTGCTGAAATCGGTATATATTGCATCGTATGATTGCCCGCGATCGACCCCTGCAGCAAGGTCCTCGACGAAGGAAACTAAGTTGGTCAGTGTAGAACGAGCTTTTATGAAGCCATGTTGTTCAGGTGTGACAAAATGCTGAAAATGGCTTGATATTATTGGGCACAAAAGAGACTCGAATGTTTTCGCGAAGGTCGGAAGTATAGATATAGGTCTATAGTTAGTCACGGCTGTTGTGTCACCGCTCTTGAATAATGGTATCACAAGGGCGCTTTTCCAAGCTGATGGGAATATACCTGAAATAAGAGATTTATTGAAAATGATACGTAGTGGTAGTGCTAGTGCACCAGCGCATTTTTTCGCGAAAATGGAAGGTATCCCATCGGAGCCGGCGCCCTTAGTAGGGTCAAGTCTTTTTAGAACTCTGAAAACTTGGTCTCTAGTTACTGAAACGGCAGTCAAATAATCACTACCAGGTACTAAGTAGGGCTGATCTGGTATGGGTAACTTGTCTGTGCTGTAAACAGATGAAAACTGTGACGCAAAAAATTCACATATATCAGAGCCTGAAGTGGCCACTTTGCTCCCAAGAGACATCTGGGCTGGATATGAGCTATTTTTTCCTTTTTTTTGTTTAATAAAGCTCCATATAAGTTTAGGGTTCGAAGCTAAAGATGATTCAAGCCGTTTTAAGTATAATTTATAGCATACGTTAAGCATTTTTGTACATCTTTCTCTTAGTAGTTCGAAAGTAAGGGAATCCCTAGGATTACGATATTTACGGTATTTGATTCTGTATTTAAGTTTCTCATGTATCACCTTAACTAATGCAGAAGAGAACCAAACTGGATATTTATTGGAACGTGGTTTGGATTTTGGTACATGCTTTGCAATAATAATTTTAAGAATTTTATAAAACCGTGCCACCATTTCGTCAACGCCGGAACAGTATGCTAGTTCTTTTTCCCACGTGATTTTATTCAAGTCAATATTGATTTTTTCATAGTCAGCCTTGTGAAAACGGAATCTGGCTTCGTCATGGGTTTTGAGCATTTTTTCGTGATCGATATGAACACAAAATTCTATTGGGGGATGTAACGGGTCGACAATGGAGAGTGGATCGGAACTCTTAGTTATGTGTACGATTGTTGAACTCATTATTAAGTCTAGGATACGGTTTTTGTTGTTAAGGCATGAGTTGTATTGCACTAGATTGTTGAGGGACATAAAATCTATAATCTTAATGTTCAACAAGCTGTTAGTCGTTCTAGGTGTTAACGCAAGAGTGGACGTCTGATCCCAACATAAGCTACTCATGTTGAAGTCCCCGAGAACGATAATGCTGGAAATGGAGTTGAGATTTTGTAAGACTGAATTTGTGTTGGTAATGAAGTGGTCTAAAATATGCTTTTGTACAGGAGGAGGAATGTAAACACCACATATGTAGAGACAGTTAATTACACTCGTATTGCTTACCAATTCGATTTTTACCCAGATATCCTCGCAGTCTGATTCATAAGTACACATACGGAAAGATTTAAAACGTTTAGAGACGGCTATCAGTACTCCACCACCCATTTTGTTGTAATGGAAACCACTATTTTCCCTATCACGTCTAAAAAGTACATAGCGATCATCAAATAATTCAGCATCAGAAACACTACTGTTTAACCATGTCTCTGTAAAAACTATTACATCGTAGCTACAGCATATGACATTTTTAAAAAGTTCTGTGGTTTTAGTTTTTAAGCCTCGTACATTTTGATAAAAACAACTTAAGGTGTCTTTTAGTAACAGCTATTCAAGTTTAGCTACATTATGACAACTTGTTAAGTAAGTCAATGTCTTTGACATAGATGTGATTAGACTGTTCATCTTTTCGCATATATATCCTTGAATCACGCACCCAAACAAATTTGTAACCCAGTTTTTTAGCTGTGGAGCGCGCAGCAGCATGCAGAGATTTATTCTCGTGGGTTAGATGCTCAGCAACATAAATCGCTGATTTCTTGTTCCCACCGATTCCTAGGTGGCTGGTGTTCAACTTGTCGTCTCGGTTGGTCTTGTTAAACTTGCTAGTTGCAGCGAGGAATTCATCGCGGAGACGTGGGCTATTAAATTTGACCAAGATTGAGCGCGGGCGTGGACTGGAGTTATTAAGTTTGGCCAATCGTGAGCAGTAGTGGATTTGCGTCTCGTTAATCGGACATTTGATAACTTTACCCAACTGGATTACGGTGTTAATCAGGTTTTCCTGTTTGTTCTCGGGGACGCACTGGATTTCCACGTTCGAGGAGCGCGCATGTTGTTCTATTTGGGCTAGACGGGATAATAACTTTGCGTTCGTCGATTTCAGAACCTCAGTCTCAGTTTGTAAAGCCTGTGTCCTTTTAGTTTGCTCAATTTGCTCGGCTTTTACATTCTCGAGCTCCACACTAAATTGGTTTACGGTGGCTTCGAGTGACGACATCACATTACGAACTTCTTTTATTTCGGGGTGTATTTGGTTGGTAAATAAGAGTTTGAGTTCTTCCCGAATGATGTCCCGTATATTGTTGGCTGATAAACAAGAGCAGCTGTTATTGCCGATGCGTGCTTTCGTGCGCTGTGTGACGAAATCCAGCTGAGGTGAAGTTTGAGCATTACCATTGTTGCTGCGCACCGGAGTATTTGAGTTGTCTCCGCCTTTGCGTTCTCTGCTGCGGCATTGCACACAGACCCATCTGGATTTGAATTCGGCGGACAAAGCATCGAACTCAGACAGTGAATAGTTCATACATGTGTAATGATATCCTGCTTTACATCGTGAGCAACGTAATACGGGTGCGTTTGCTAATTCTTTCAAACAGGCGTTACATTTTTTAGAATCTGCCATTCTTTTTTTTTCCTTTTTTAGAATCTCACGAGATCAATTAATAAATGTTATATTTGCAGTTTGTAATTACAAACACAAAAAAATCGAAAAATGTTAAATTTCAAATGAGATTCGATCCTGAGTACTCTGGTTGTTGTAGAGCGGTATCAGTGTCCTTAACCGTTTGACCACGGGGACTTAATCTTATGCGGTGAATTTTTTCAACCGTTTCTTCGATGCGTGATGCGTTAACTTTAGCGTACGCATTACCATATATGGTAGCGTTTTGTCTTATATAATAGACCAATCGCATCAACTGGAGAATGATGATTCACTTGTTAACGAACATTCACTGCACTGTTTACACTGATTTGCACTTTGGTTTTGTGTCGAAAATTAACTATTTAGGAATTATACTGTTGAACTATGTATGCTATTAGTTTATTTATACTATTAATAATCGATTACTACAAATTTTACGCTAATTACTTCGAGACTTTAAGAGAGAGCGAATATTAAAGTACGGAGCTTCAATTAGTACGTCTGTGCGCGGCTGCGTTACCCGCTTACCTGGTAAGTGCATATGAACACGTCGCAATTTCAGACTGATTTAAAAGGATTTCAGACACATCAGTTAGTAACCTAAATGACGAATTTAGAAGGTTTTTACTAAGGCTTCGTTATTCATCTGCCCGTCTGCTAAATGGCGGTAACATATAAACCGTTATAAAATGACACTTGACCCAGGCTTGAACCCTATCAGGAGCTCGCTTCAAAAAACCCGGTGAAGCTATCAAGGCGACTATGGCCAACAGCAACTATACAAAAAAAAATAGAAACTTGACATTTACCATGGCCGCTATAGTTTAAAAAATCAAGTAAAATAAAAGCATGAACAATAATTACAGTTACTGATATGAATCTACGCCATTTATGTTAAAATAGTAGCAACTTGCAAGTACACACATAAAGTGTGATATCGAATTATTTTGTTACGATATCCGACGATATCCGTTATTTATACGTATATGGTGCGCTCGCCGCTAAATGTGTTATTTTTTATTTTAATGAAGATGAAACCATGTGCGTTCCCCAATTGAAATTGGCCGATTTTTTTAATTGCTGTGTACTTTGCTGGTATACAAAAAGTTAAAAAAACACTGCAACCAATTTTAATTGTAAGTAAAAATATCGGACAATTTTTTCGCGAACTTCTATCGTTTTGGAAAACAGAATAGCGTGACACGTTGACGAATTAGATCTGTACCCGACCAGACAATCGCGTGCTATTAGTGTCGAGGATGTGGCCAGAAGTTATTTCGCTGAGTGGGTTTATGTTTAATCTTAGAAAAATCAGTGACTTTCGTGCTAAGTAAATCTAATAATTTATTAATACTTATGTTATTTGTTTCTTAAACTCTGTCTATTGTGATCGACACACAACATCGCACACGACGTGTTCCGACTTTCGTTAGGCTCGAGCAAAAATACCTAACAAAAACACGTTCGTGGCGGCAAACAAAACATGCAAATACCGACGGATATAGTTGCAAAATCTGGGTACTCGGGTATCGCCATAAAGCGCAAACTGGGGTGATTCATACAAATAAGTATATCTATTAGGGCATTTATTTACTATATACGCCATACAAGTATATGCCCTGTGCAAATTTTAAGTCGTTACTTATAATGTTCATAAGAGAAAACTATGTGAAAGGCAAACGGACAGACGGCGGTGGCTTACAAATAGGCTCCCGGAACTCTTTTAATTATTTAGATTATCACTTAAACATGAATGCAGCTAAAAATAGTCAGCACAATTTGACGCGATTTAATGTAATTTTGACTAACATTGACCTTAAAATATAGATCAAAACAAAATCAAAGGCATTGAAGAGTACCGGGAGAAATTTGTCAGCTCGCCTGCGAACGATAATAGATTAGATGCCATTTGGGAATTCTTAAAAGACTTCCAGTAACTATGATAGATGCCGTGTAATATCGTGCCATCAACCTTGGTTGCGTAGCCAAAGATATTAAATATAGGTATACTATTTATATGTCAAAGTATTTTTAACAAAATATTTTAGACCGTATCATCTTTTAACCATTTACTTTGTAGTTTGTAGAAGTAATCGGATTCGTCCATTTTTTACTTCGAAACAAACGTGTCTATGTATACGAATAGAATTATAAGGGTTGAATTACTGTCTACATTCGTCGTCAACCCATTTCTATCTCTCTACTGAGCACAAGATTCCTCTTATGGTAAACGAATTAGGGGCATAGTCCACCACGCTGGCCATATTGAGATTGGTAATTCACAAACCCTTAATATTTTTGTTGCAAAACTCAGGCATGTAGGTTCCTCGCGATGTTTTCCTTCGCCGTTAAGAAAGTGATAATTAGTTTCTAATGCGCATATTATTTCGATTAATCAGAGGTGCGTATGCCTGGGATTCGAACCTCGGACAATATGAGGGTCTACATACATTTATATGAAAAGCCAATTTTATATTTTACTTTATATTAGTTCATTCCTGAGAAGTTCACAAATTCACAAATAAATTCAATACCAGGGCTGCCTTGTTCGATATCCTATACATATTTTTATTCAAAAAATATCTGGTGGATCGTATTTTAGTGGTAAAACCCTGAACGTTTTTATCGTTAAAAGTAAGCAAAGGAGCATGCAGTCCACCTGTTGGTAAGTGGTAATGCCGTCCATGGACATTAGTAAAAACCCTAAGTACAATTAAATCATACCTAAGTTTGATCACAGATGCGTTGCTAACTCTAAGGACTAAGATGTTGGCCTCGTATTTAAATATAGCAGGCAACCACGCCTTTCCAAAGATACACAGATAACACAAAGATTGTTTCACGGAGGATTATGAGGGTGACAGTGGTACCTCTTCGAAGGCGGTCGAACTAAACGAGTTCTACCACCTTGAATATTTTCTTTCCCCTTTAGAAAACAGACGACGTTGAAGAGCATTACAAAATGTACCCTAAACATTCATACGACTAATAGTAATTAGTACGAATATTTATACATATAATACATTATTTTGAAACCACATAAACTATAATAATTTATACAACTGATCACAGTTATCTAGCATAGTTTATGTTATGTGTTGTGGTCAGATTGTAGCATTGACTATTTCATGGTCAAGTATCGACCATTGAATAAAATGTCATTTTATGATACAGCACTGTATTCATTGGCCACGTTATAACATGGTTTAGTGGAATCAATAAATAATCATAATTTAACGATAATAACAGCTAAACATACTACTTCATAAAATAGTCATAAGTTAGTAATCATATCGTAAAATAGTGACAGTACCTACCGTTGGAGGCGCTGATGTCCACGAGATGCATCATGGCGGCGGCGACTATTCTATTACTTTGTAGAACGTGACAATTGACACTGTCAATTCACACCTTTCTACATGTGTCGGGTTAACTTCATTTATGTTAAATAAATAAAATAAGATAAAAGCGTGTTAAAATAGCCGTTATGTGCTACTGTTTGTAACGAAAGAGCAGAATGTAAGAAAGTAACGTAAGTAACTTAACTTGTACATTAAACCATTGCTATATGTATTATTTTATATGTATAATATTATATTATTATAGTATTACATTATTTTTAAAAGTTCTCAAAGGTGTATGAAGTCAACCAACTCGCACTTGGCCAGCGTGGTAGATTATGGCCTGTGGCCAACAGTGGGACAAAAAATGGTTGATGATTATGATATCATTTTGACGTAGAGGCGGCTACTAAAATGCAGCCTAAGTATATACCTAGTCAGACATGTTCTTCCCATGCTTTCACATCCAGTGAAATAGTCATATATAATTGGGAATGTATCTTTTGCTTCACCCCTCTTATCTTATTTCCCGGTTTCTAGGTCACTCTATCACACGTTTTGGCCAGCTTTTGTTATTCATTCTAAAAATATGTCCAGACCACTGCTAATTTTGTACTTTGAATCTCTTTCGTACATCCTCGTATATCTATTGTATCAGTTTTACTTGTGATGTTGTTGTTGGCAATTTTTACTTCTTTCGACTTATGTATGGGGATAGCAAATCTTTATTCTGTCTTTCGCAGTGACCATATCTGGCAAACGTAAATTAAGCACGGTAATACTGTCACTACGTATAACTATTATTTTAATATGTAATCTTATTTTATTATTTCTTTCAAAACCCAATATTTTTTACAGAATAAGGTCATTTACATAGAAGTATGATGAATTATAACGTGATGATCCTTTTATTCCTCGATAAGAATGTTTAAACGATACTTGAAATAGAATTTCACTAAAAGCTTTGTAAAAGAAACGTTTCAACGGTAGGCATAAATAAACTCAGAAATGAAATGAAGCGTTACTGAAGATTACTTCATGTTAACATTTCGCATTAAGTTCGTGAAGGTAAAGTTAAATATCTCCCCGTTTTCCTCAATTTCCATAATGGCCATTTCTTAAAAAATCTTCTTGAAACAGAACAATTATGAGTACTTTGGGTACCAGATCTCAGTATGTTTTTTTCCGTGTCATTTTTCTGTCTTATAATTGAAGTTTCAAGCATCTATAAGTATTTAATTCAATTGTAGTACAGCCTTTAATGTTCTCAGCTGCAGTAGTTATATCTTCCCTTCAAACTAGCTTTTTATTATGTAGGCAAATAAATATGACTTTTACGTGGCATGTCTAGGGATACCAGGCCCTGAAACTCAAATACCGAATTCCTAACTCCACGTTCTCCACGTTCACTGACACATTTATTTAAAAATGAAATTAACATTAAAAAAATATGGTAAGGGAGTAAGCACTATCTTTGTCACTAATGTGCATGTCTTTGCGTGTCACACTCACATGTCATAGACAAAAAACTCACGTACATATTTGCCTGGAAGTTGTCTTAACAGTCTAGCAGTACATGTCTGGCTAAAGTCGCTTAACTGGCAACCCTAATTTAGTGAGGTTTTATTATGTTACGGGCGTGATCGTGCTCGCGAGTTGTTTCCCCTAAGGAATAAGTTGGAATGCCTTTTAAAAGCACACAAGATTCTGTGATAATTTTATGTTCCACTTCTGTAAGATCTCTCCTCAACAAGAAGAGGCCTGGAACATACTACACGATATTTCAGTGATCATTGTTCGCGGTGTACTAAGTTAATGACCAATGACTCGACGTTTTCAAATCGCTGACAAGCCGACACGAATACATCACTAACCAATGATATTAATCGAAACATAAAATTTGTTTTAAATTAATATCATCGCGGAATTCATACATTTTGATATCTATATGTAA
The DNA here is from genome assembly GCA_018251115.1 of Codatractus alcaeus. Classification (NCBI taxonomy): domain Eukaryota; kingdom Metazoa; phylum Arthropoda; class Insecta; order Lepidoptera; family Hesperiidae; genus Codatractus; species Codatractus alcaeus. The sequence continues at coordinate 11,972 of DWOQ01000026.1, forward strand.
TACAATTTTTTCATTGCCATTATTTCGACGCAATGGCGTCGTCACGGCGAAAATGACGTTTCGCTCATACAAACATACATTGTTTTATAATAAAAAGTAATGTTATGTTACTGTTATGCTAATAGTAAGAAGAGAGTAAGAAAATATCAAAATTTAATGTATAAAGGATCTAGACACAGTTATTAGACAAATATCCATTTAACTAACAAACAAGCGGTGCCTACAGAAACTTGTAATCCACTTACAAGGCGACCGCACCTTATCCTGTAATCTACACATCTCATTAAGAACTATTCCGGTCGAAGTTGGAAGAAAGATTTTCGTTTTTTATCAGTTTGATAACTTATTTATTATAAAATTAGGATAAAACTAGTTCTGGCGTTTACTACTAAGCTAAGCTGGTAGTCGCGGGTTCGATTTCCACCTAGGACATATCGCACCCTTAGAATGAAAGAAATACATTAAGAAATACATATGTAATATTTACCAGCTGTCGACTATAGTACAGGCTTTGCCTAGTTTGGGATCAGATGGTCGTATGTGAATTGTACGAAGATATTTCTTATATTTTAATAATACCTCATGTGTAGTAATATTTAATTACTTTTCCGTACCTCCAAAAATTCTTTGTTGTGTAATTTAGGAAATGAAAACATTTTGAATTTCAGCCCACAATAAGTTCTGAGAAGTCTGGTAGAACATTCACCCCAAAGTAACTCTACATTTGTTCAGTAACTCAAAGTCAAAGTGAAAGTCAAAATATTTTATTCAAAGTAGATTCTTACAGAATTCTTTTTGAACGTCAACAAAATCTACCACCACTTCGCAAGGTGTTACGTTATGGAGAAGAAGTGGCGAAACAAACTCCAAACATTTATAGGTCACAGAATTTTAGTAAAAATGTCATTGTAACTGATAATATTATTTTAAGGCAATATTTTCCAAATCCTTAGTGGATTTTATGATGTCTTTTTGTACGAAAATAAATAGTAAAAAAATTGCTTTTATCGTAATCCTACACTATACTATAGTAAATGGTATATGAGTGGTATGAATACACAGACAAGTAGTACACAAAAACCTAGACGTACGTATATCTAAATGTACCTTTGCGAGCTAAATGTGGATCGAAAAAAGATCTGAGTGGCAGCTCAGCTCGATGAACACAGTGACATATGGGATGTAAGTTAGACAGTAATTCGACAATAATATATATATTAAGAGGCGAGGCGATAGTTTCAGATACCTTTTTAAGAACACGGCGCGCACGGAAATAGTTTGATTAATCATAGTTATGGTTTAAAGAATTAAAAAAAAACTATAAAGTATTGCAATACATGTTACAAATATTAAATTTAATAAAATAATACATTAACAGTTTACGTTTCGTCAATAACAACAACAAACAGTCGCTTAGACTAAAGATTGCCAACAAAGAACTTTAAAATGTTAGTTTGAGTAAATCTTAGACCGAATAACTACAATAACCTTCATATATACAGAAATTACGAATTACGAATTACGAACTACGGCCTACTTTCGGTCACCTATTGGGACTACCAGTAACATAACACTTACACAGTCTTACACTTTCGCATACGCTACAACTTAAAGCAAAAAAGCGCTAACTCACAGCGGTTTGTACAGGAACATCTCGATGATGAGGTCGCGTCCCTTCACGTGGTTAAAGAACACGAACAGCGACCAGTGCACGAGCCACGTGCGCTGCTGCAGCGCTTGCATGTTGCTGGCTGTAGCGCCCGCGGCGCCGTTGTCGATGAACTCGCGCAACTTCGTCAGGTCGTCCAACGCTCCGTCCCAGTTCTGCACCAGGATCTCGCTAGCCAACTTCCCCCAGAGCACCGACAGGTAATTCTGAAAATATATAAATAGCATTACATTGTTATATTATATTACTAGCCAGCTTCACACAGAGCACAGATAGGTAGTCCTGAAAAACAATATATCAATATTATATTAAAAATAATAAACGCATAAGATTAATCATGAAACATTTACGTTGAAGCACGCATTTAAACACCCGGAGCTTGCGTAGATATCAAACGATTTACATAGTTATCCAAGATTGGGCGCGGTCAAGAGTTGGATGAGTGAGCCTTCTCCAGTTGTAAGGAGAGCCCGTGGTCAGCATTGGCAGCAAGAAAAAAGACAATTGTGAAAAACAATTGATCTTAACTCGAATGCACACATTTTCTTGAATCCTAGCTAAGTATTCTCGATCGGCCAAAAATAATTAAACCAAAATCGATGTAGGCGATGTTACAATTGCCATGTCGTATATAATTTAAAAACCAAATACACCAACATGAGTCCTACTCAAACAATTATGAACAGAAACGCATCTATGTTCAATCTCAGATGCATTCTTCCTCAGTAGTTTTTGAGGTCGTTTGAAAGGGCAGTAACCATTTAACAGCAGATATAGTGCACACATATTTGCTGCTTCCATTATATTTTGAAAAATAGAAATTTCATTAGAACAATGTTAGACGAGAATTTCCGGTCGCGATTGAATTTCAAACATGATTCCAGGTGAAGTATTTTAAAAGTCCAATGTCTGATGCCTTTAGCTGAGAAACATGTTACTTTTCAGCCATACGCGTAAAAAAATAGAATCATTAACGGTGAAATTATTAAATATAAAATAATCAACTATAAGAAAAGTTTTGGTTATTAGCGTCGCTAATTGAAAAAAAGTGCGTTTTGTGACGAGGTCGTTCTAAACCTACTCGTATCGTATTATACGTGCACTGATTTAATGTAAGGAGATAAAAAAGAAATAAAGAAACATCATTCATTTATGACAAATAGTGTCCGATTGACATTTCCATCTCCAAAATGGCAGCAAAACTGATAATACATAGATTTGAAGAGGGAATTAATTTTAAATCTCTACGTATCACAATTAATCCCAAAGATGCTGATAAACAAGAAGCTGAGTTTGGTGATTGGCTAGAGGGTAAGATTGACGATACCAAGAAAGATTCCACAAAACCACGTTTAGTTGTTAAACTAGTTTCGGGAGATGATTATGACAATTTTAGTTTAGAATCATGTGCTAAGAAAATAAGAGATTCTGAGGAATATTATAACTGCAACAATTCTATTAATTATCAAAATAGAACAAACATTTCAACTTCCATCGAGAACAGGGCTAACGCAGATAGTTATTTCAACGATGAGAATAACAGCATCAGCTCTTGTAGGAATAGCGACAATAGCAATTTGCTTAATCCACTCGAATACAGCATTGAGAAAGTAAAGGAAAATAATGCTAAGATTATGGAAAACATACACATGTTGAATAGAACCCTAAATTATACGAAGAAGAAGGAAATATTGGACATCATCTGTCCAAAACCACTACAGTCATATCCCTGCGAATCGTGCGGAAAGTGCTTCGTTTACGAGACCGGTCTCAAGAGACACTATGCTTCGAGGCATGCTATCACAGAGCCACACCCCCGTTGGCAGGTTGTCTGGACGTGCACAGAGTGTTTCCAAGTGTGGCCAAGGCACGACTTAGCGTTGAAACATACAACGCAATGTTGCGATAAAGAAAATGCGGACTGTATAAGAGAAATCAAAACATCATCGCTCCTCCAATGCGAATTCTGCGAGCAAGTCTTTACCAATATACCGAGGCTGCTAAAACATTCGAAGACTCATATGGTGACTTGTAACTATGAATGCAGCACTTGCAACATTTCTTTTGTATGCTACAGAAGCGCTGAACTACACTGGCTTTCGTGTCCTTGGATTAATATTTGCTATAAATTCTCTTTACCCAAAATGTTGCTTTGCAATGTATGCGACCGTAAGTTCAAGAACTATGAGCAATTGTACAACCATAGGTAAGTTTAAACTTAAAAGGTCCCAATGATTAACAGTTTATAAGCAGACTTATGTGGCCTGGACTATGGTGTGTGGACTTATGTACCCACCAAGGTCTGCATAGCACACTGACTGCAAGCAAAGGTCGAATATCGACTCTAACTGTTTGCCTTGACTTTTAGACTATTGCCGAAATTTATAACAAATTCAAAACCATTTTTAGTTAACTGACACGTTCGCCTGACTGTCTCTTGTGACTGTGTAATTTTAGTCTTAAGGTCACAAACTGTCCGGCTCGCCATGTTTTGCACACATTGTCAATTCGCGCGAGTATTCCAAAATCATTTAAAATAACTCTTAATGTGTGAAGTGTGCAAATACGGCTAATTGTCAGTTAACTGTGTAAATCCGGCTAATTGTCAGTTGACTGTATAAATCCGGCAAATTGTCTGTAGTTGTCTGTTTATGAAATTAATGTCGTAAGTTCTGATTTTTTTCTGTGTTAATGAGCTATTTTGTAGGTACAAAGTGGGCCACTTCATAGCAAAGTTTCATGGCGACCAGAACGCTATCTCTATGTCTACGGCGGTATATCAATGTGAGCTGTGCGGTCAATGGTTCCATGTTCTACAAGCTCTTTTAATCCACAAGAATCAACATCATCCTCGGTCTGATACTGCACTCTAATATTGTAGTTTGCTAATGTATTGTATTGTATGTATACATATGTTATATGGATGATAATAAAGCAGATAATATTTACATGTGACTTTTAAATCAAATTTTGTGTTGGTTGAAGTAATTCTAGAAGTAGTCATATTTCGACGGATCCCAAGAACAAAATCTTACAGGAAAATAAGATGAAATCTATTTTATTATTTATTTGTATTGTACATGCTAAAAGCTACATGGCACTATATTATAGTATAGTAGTAGTAAAGTATAGTATACCTATATATTTTACCTTTGCATTCTGGCGACTAACGAAAAGTCAAAAAAAATTCAAAGATCCTCAAATAATTTCTCTGACCAAGAGAAACTTTGTTTATTATTTCATTCGTAATCTGTTACACTTTCATTCGTACTCTGTTACACTTGTAGCAATTTTGCTCTAGCAGCTTATTATCTGTGGCACATCGCAACAATACACAGATGTTGTTTATTCAGCCACATGACATTACCTTCACGTGACGTCAGCTGTAAATACGACTCGTGTCCCTGGTTTATATGAATCCTGGTTGTTTCATTGTACTTATTTTTATTACTGCCTTATTTCTAGGCCCTTTCGGCAGATTGTCTCTCAAAGAACCTCTGGCTATGTATTTTACCAACTCTCCCTATATACTTTTCTTTTCATGCAATTTATATAAGACATTGCCCTTACTTAATTAATGTTACATTCTTGGTTCTTCTTTCTAATGTAATCTTTAATCTAGATGCTTCAATCCGGATAGTTATTTTTATTTAATTTCCCTTAGTTTTTCCCGCCATTTTTTTCTTTTTTTTAAATGCAAACAAAGTCAGTATAATATTCGGTCAGAATGATCACTTAACTGGCCAGAATCTTAAACCGCTTTATGAAGATTTAACAATATTTATGGTAAATAGCTTTTAAAATAATAGCGTATGAAGCCGCTGTAGATTGCTTGTATAATATAAACTATCAGTTGTAACGTACAGTTGTATCAAAATTAACAGTTTAAATTCTAAATCCTTCACATAGAGAGCGTTGTTTGAATGCAAATCAAGTCCCTTATTGCAAATTCCTCATCCGTCGTTTAACTGACCTGCCAATAGACCCTCGCACAGGAATTTGTCTATGACAAACCCTTTATATCCCGCCGTGTAAACCAATTTCCCGCTATTACTCATACACATCATCAGATGACATCAACATAGGTACAATCAATGTTAATAAAAAAAGTTTATAAAAATATTAACGGTGTTTTGGTTGCTGTTTCAGTAATATAACGCAGAATGTTATTTATTTAAGGTGGGAGAACTGGCGTGGCTTTGCTTTGGAGCCACGACAGCTATGTCTTTTTCTGACTAGTAATAGCAGTGTTACTATATATGTATAACCGCTGGTATGTGTTGGTTTTAACTGTGTTGTATAGCATTTAAACTAAGCGTTCCAACCGAATACCTAGCTGCAAGTTAGTTGGATAGCAGATGAGATTGTTTATGTTTCTTAAAGTATAAATTAAAATCGTTATTTTGAATTGCTTACTTACATAGTATCTCCGTAGACCGTAGTAATCACTTAACATTTTATGGACTTTGTATAATTAATTTTTAATTACATAGTTACAACGCTTCAGACGCTAAAACAACGGACTTTAGTTACAGTACTTTTTATTTATAAAAAAGTTAGAGCTGAATGTCATACAGTTAAATAGAACCAACCTTAAAGCATATCTATCATATAAAAAAGAATCGTTAAAATCGGTTCGCTGTTGACGAAAATATCAAAGTCAAAGTCAACATATTTTATTCAAAGTAGATTCTTACAGAATTCTTTTTGAACGTCAACAAAATCTACCAC
>DWOQ01000027.1:0-18350 GCA_018251115.1 Codatractus alcaeus
TAAAACCGTCTATTCTCACACAATATTTAATTAAAAGGCTTTACCACATACTTAAATATTTCGCAAAACATTGTTTATTTTGGACCATAGAACTATAAGACCATAGGACTATAAACCATAGAATTTAGCTGGAAACAGAATCAAATACCATCGCGTGGTCGCCAATGTGAACTCGCTCATAATCAACTTTAAAGAAGCATGTTATATTTCGCCGTATAATTTGTCCAGTTTCCATAATAATAAATATTCTTGTAGAATTATTTGTAACAATTATTTTAATTTAATTAAAGATAATCCATGTAACCGACTACAAACTGTACCTACGTACACTGTAAGTTAACCTAACGTAAATCTAAAATAGGTTAAGTGTAATACTTCTGCGCCAATTGGAGTTTAAAACTAATCTACTTTATTTATACTCTTCCTCATAAAGTAAGTCAATATGAAGGCAAAGATTTTTCAGCTCTATAAAGTAGAGAAGTAGTTTTATTTTTATAAATAGTTTATAGTTATATTCATATATTCATTCATTCCTAACTGTTACTGTTACTGTCAAGTGCTTTTTTTGCTTTTTTTAAGTACTAAATGGCCATGGGTCTTTCCCAAGAATTAAAGATGCCTTAGAGCATATTGAATCAAGCTGCTTTAATGTAGGATAATTATATTTGGATAACGGTTGTTGTCCAAAATAAGAATTGGGTGTAAGGGATCATCATCCTCTCCAAAGGCGGAAACGCATGACATTTTCCCACTAAGGGTCACTCATCCGACTATTTCAAACAGCGTTGCTTAATTTTTAGATCAGTTCACATCTACTCAGGCCTGAGCAATAGAGAATTTTTATATAATGAAAATAGCAAACCCATACATATAAGAAATCAACACAACGGGTGTTAAGTTGGAACACCTTGCTTAACTAAATGTGCTTTACCAAGTCTTCAAACTAAAACCTAGCAGCGCTTTACTGCTTCTATAAAAGAGACATAAGTATACCGGTGGTGCCGCCATACTTGAATCACAAAGAGCTATCATCACCTTTAGGGAAATAATTATACCTACAAGTCTGGAAAGAGAAGGCGATGACATATGTTTAAAAGGGTTCTTCGCGACTATAGCTCCTTCATCTTCATCGAATTCAATCTGCGTACAGAAATATTAGGTGACTGGAGGAGTATAATGTATTGTTTTGTAAGAGATTTTTCAATATAATGCATATATTGAGTAGATAAAATATATGGGTACAAACTTTATCCATTCGATTTCACTTTGTAATATTTAATTACGTAAAGTGTGCATAAACAAAAATATACAATTAAATAAGAAAACGAATATAATAAAAAACTTTTTGCGTATAAACATATAGAATATATATCCTAAATTCACTTTTTTAAATAACTAATATGGGTATTAGTATACTATACCTACCTACCTAACTAATATGGGTATTAGTATAGTATACAATGGAAATCGGTTTAAGAAAAATATCTTCAGATTTAAAATAATTTGTGGAAAACTTTGAACCTATATTAAAAGCGCTCTCATCCGTATTTCTTATATTCATATTAGCATTCACTCACGTACGTACTTATACTAACTTTTTGCTTCTTTTCTTAATCCTATACCAGGAAACAAGAAGAGTCGTTCCGACTAACTTCGTTTGCATAATACATACGGCTTTCTTTGGAAAAAGGCTTTGTAATACGGTGCTGTTACTTGAAAACTATATAAAATTTGAGTTCTATAAATATTGTATATTCTGTCATATTGTCATAAGATGTATTTTTCAAAACCACCATAGATACCTTTAATTGGATAAACTAGTCACAGAAAATAAAAATATCATATACGAGTATATAGCGTAGCGGTTAAAATTCTGATATTGCACGCAAAGGGCGCCGGTTTAAATCCCCAGTCAGGTAGACATTTAAAAGGTGTGTAAATAGAAATTAGGTGTTTAAATTTAATTTTATAAAGTATTTATGTACTCGTTGTTGTATTCCTATCATATCCAGGGTAGAAAGCGCTATCACATACTGTTACAGTATACGTATACGGTACTTAGTGACATAAAACAGCTGAAAATAAGACATTATCAAACTCTATTTGCCATACGAACCATGTATCATAATATCGACCTCGCCATTACGATGTATACACAAACGATATGTTGGAAAAAATATAAAAGACATCAATCAATAATATCTGATGTCGTGCCCTAACACAGCAAATAACGTCTGGCGTACGTTCACCCCAACGTCCTCTGACAAATATAAACAGCATTTTATAACTTTCTGCTTCTTCATCTTAGTAAGCAGACGGCAAGAATATTTTCCGCGTGGGAAAAACTCACTCGAGAAACGTGACAGTCGGGCGATAACGTTCTGTAGTATAATTAGATTAGACCAGAGCGCGCAGAAACTGTTCCGCTTACATTATTTACAACATTTTGTCCCTGTAAAATGAGTTTTATTAATAGATCTGCTAAAAGCTTCAATGTTCAGATTGAAGAAAAGAAATATTTTAACTACTGTACCTAAATCAGCGGGCATACTAACGTAAATATATATCCTTTTAAGGAAACCATATTCTATTCTCGCTCCACAAAGCCAAAGATTACAGAGGCGGTGGGTGCTGAAACCGCAGGTAGCCACCGGCAAGCGACATAAATCATCATGTAATCTGTCATGACAAGGCAAAAGCTTAATCCCGGGGTGGAATTTTAAATAAACAATACAAAGACTGTTTTAACTTGTTTTAATTCAGTATTTAATTCCGCTAGAAGTTAAGAATTGTAAAAAAGTCTTAATGGCTAACGATCATTTGATTTCATTTGATTGCTTCAATTGCACAAAAACATAATTTAAATAAAAAATATTTCTTATCTGATGGAATCAATCTCACGCATGTAATGTGCCTTTCGGAATTTAGGATCTTTCAAATGATAAGCACGTGACAGTCGTAATGTGAAAAGTTTTCTTTACATGAATCACTATTTAATTTTAGTGGAAATAAATTGAAGGCTGGGTTGGTAGAGTGTAGTGGCGGGCGGGTAATGCGGGGCACACGGGCGCCGTGGCGCCGCCCGCCCGCAGGCGCGCGTGCTCCGAGAGCGCCCGAGGATGTACGATCGTTTCATTCCGACTCGTAACGAAGTTTGACGATCGCGGCCACCCTCCGTCGACGCGTGCCGGATCCAGTCGCAGTGAGAGCCGCCAGGGCGTTGGAGCAGTTCTGTGTGTGCCCGGTGCTCGGTTATGTAACTCAATAAACTTATTTATTTATCGACTTAAAAAAACAACAACTGACCCTATTGTGGTGATAGCCTACGTACTATTATAGTAAATTAACACAGTCTATTAGGTTTGCTAATACATGTGTAAAAGTGATGTGTATCTACGCCTATCCTCGCGGCAATAGACGACATCGGAACAGGTTTAACGTTTCGTTGCAACATAATTTACTTAATCCAATACAGACTTTTATTATCTATCTAACAAATTATTGTAATATATAATAACGTTTAATATCAAGTGTTAAGACAATCCTTTCAAATCTTTCGGAGTATTGTGAACTATTTTATACAGTGTAAAACTCGTATTTAACGTATCCCATAAAGCAGTCAACTGTAGCAAGGGGCATGTTGTTTTTATTGAATTAGAAAAAACAACTAGAACAAAACCAATGAGAATTTTGGCGCAATGCAGGACGCTTGTATAGAAATGTCCACACAGTTGCTCACCGCTCATTTCGAATCAGTAATTGCTTACTTAGTTGAATCGGTGTTCGGTGCAATTTCGGACAGTAGAATGCAGAATGCACTTTATTTACGTAACAAACAAGTAACGTAAGTCTGTCCGTTCGTCATTTTATTATACGTTTTATTTTAATTGTTCTTGCAGATATAATTGTTTAGTGAACTATATTAGATTTATGATCTAACATTCGTTTTACGAATGAGTAACACTTAATAAGAATAAACGTTTCACAGTGGTATAGTACATTTTTAATATTGCTACAACTGTATGTGAATGTCACATACAATGCATTTGAGCATTTAATACTAAAATATGATGGATTAAGCTTAATATTGTATTTTATTCAAATCAGAATATTTATTCTTTTGGAATTACACAATACAATGCAATGAGTTTCATAGCAATTCTTGAGTTATCTTTTGTACCGCTGTTGTGCATCGTGCATTCAAAAGAACATTTTTATTTTAAACCATAAATTTTTCTCGGATACTGAAGTGCTCACGTTTCACAATAATTTGTGTTTGCCATAATTACATTTACACAAAGTTAAAAGTCATTTGCAGTGTAACTCGGCGAGCCACAAGATATGTGATTATTGAGAAACATAATGCCTGTAATTCATGGTTTTGTTTCATTTCATAAAATATGTTAGTAAATTATAAGGTTTTTACTGGACTAGGGGTCCTCTTTGACGTAACAGAAACGGATTTGCAGATTTTACACAATTTTGAAACTTTATGAAGAGGTTTAGAGCATAGAGGTTTCCTTATGCTTTTTCATTAAGCATGGCATATTTTTCTAAACAATTTAAATTTCGAATTCAGGTCACCGCTATTATGCTGTAACTGCACATTTACAGTTACATAACTATTATAACTAAAAGTTATATTATAGGTCATAATTGAATATTAGACATTGTATAAATATACTTGAAATACAACAACACGTAGTAGTTCTACAGTATTTATTATATTAACATATATATTTCATATGTAGTGTGTTTTTGGTATTCATTTCAAGTCTAGATGAAATCTTTTCTTTTTTTATCTTAATGTAAAAAATGTGTATTTTTTAATAAATCAGTGAAAGTTAAAGTTAACTGCTAAAAGGTTTATGACTTGATGTTTACAAAATAAATTAAAAAGCACTTAAATAACGGAGTACTATATCCATGCTCAACTGTACACGTAAAATCTTTAGAAAAAGAAAACGTGGTCTGTAATAAACCTAGCTACCCAGTTTTTCATGCGAGTACTTAAAAAGTATTTATACTTCAAAAATACCAATTATAGACTCTTCTTTTATACTGCTTTGCTAGCTTGCTACTTTGCTTTTAATGATACGTATATGAAATCGTATCACAATGGATCCGAAACACGTCTTGAAGATAAAACAATAGTTTATAGGGACATTGGGACGGAAATTTATAAAAAGCACAAATATTACACTTACAATATTACAAATTATAATTATTTTATTTTCTTAAACGTAATTGATTATTAATAATTGGAACCGTCGCGTATATAATAACAGTTTAAAAACGAATTACAAGTTACAAGTACCTACATTTTGTACAGATCTATAATAAGTAGAATTTGATGTCAATGCTATAAATTCGAAATCATATTCACATTCCACAGTATTCATAAATATATCACTCCAATATTACTTTTTCTCGTATAATACTGTGTAAGAAGATATTTTATCCCTTTCATTACTCGTACGCAGTCGAAATTAAAATGTTATTTCCTTATATCCCATTTGAATGTATCATCTTGTCAATAACGAGATATGGGTATGATAATACAAAAAGTAATATTAATCAGTTTTATTTTAATCAAGCACTGTAGGGTACATTACTGAATACGTTTTCTCCGTGGCTTCATGCGTTTTTTCAAATATTTTATAGTTTTAAATTATAGATAGATAATATTTACTAATTCGCAGCAGTATATCAAAAATTTGGCTACGTCTCCGTAAAAAATATTCTGACCTTTACAGCCTTTTTAAAGATCTTTGATTCAATTTTCAAAAACACTCCCTCATCTGCGTTTATTTTAACCAAGAGTTTAAAGACTCTTGTACTCCTATTAATTTCAAAAGCAAAAAACGATAAATATTCCATTGTTCCAAAAAGCAAATCAAACACATACAGTTTACCTGATAATTACGGCTTTATACTTTCTTTAATTTAAATTATAGAATATTTTACTATAGCGTGAACAACGCAATAGTAAAATCATTCATTATTAGTAAATTTAATTCGAGATCTAAGCCTATTTAACAGCCCTCTGTATGCATTTAATCGCTACATTTGTTTCAGGCGCATTGTTTATCTGCTGCCAATTTCGCTACAATTGTTCAACCGTCTATTGCGTGTAATTAAATACTTTGAAATTTATGACGTCATCAATATACCATTGCCGTCGGCGCTCAAATCTAACAGCTGACGTAAGTTTAATAATATGTAAATTAGAGCCGAAGTCGTAACTTTGCGTTGACGAATGCTGTTAGCAGTAATAGGTACTCATCTTAAGTCAGCAGATATACGTTATAATCTCATTACGTATGTATAGTAGAAAAAAAGAAATAAAAAAAAGAAAAGCAATGAAAAAGCTTCTAAATATTCTACTTCGGTGAGTAATGAACATGATGTGTATCAAACATTTGTTCCATATGCTAATGTAACCTTGACGTGAACGATTATGAACGTGCAAACATGCATCACATTTTCTGCTGAATTCAATAGCACGAGCTAAGAATGCAGACCTTGTGACATTCAAATGGAGTTTTCAAGTAAATTATCATGACCTGAAAATTATATAGAAACGTTTTACGTCGACAGTAAAGTACAGTTGATACTTGTGTTAGAGTTGTGATGCTCGTACGTATATATTATTCAATCGCAGAAGTATAAAGGAGAAAATGTATTTTTATTTGTGACATATCTAAGCATCAACCTTTACCACCTACGCATATATTTGTGCCGTAAATAAGTTTCAAGGAAAAATGTATCGCAACCATGTGTGACTGAGTTGCGATATTCAATACTTATATTTAGGGGGCGAGTCGACGCAATGTCGTCACGATACTCCAAATGCGATGTCGCTTTGCGGCGATGCATCACGCCCTACTTCCCTTCGGGACGTGCCGGCTGTTAGCGTAATTAAAACGTGACAAAACTAGAAGAAATACATGATTCTCGCACCATGAATGAGTGCTTAGTATCTTGCAAATGCGACTAATTACTAAGCTCTAACTTTTACTGCCAGTAAATTTTAAATCGAAAATATTTGTTCTATACAAACAATATTTTATAGGGATGTTCTTTTCTGATTTTAGTCGCATTTTTAACATTAATTGCTAATGTGTTCATTATATATACATAATATAACATTCATTGTGACATCTAAAATCATTTTTTTTATTGAAATTAAAATAACATTCAATACAATAGTATTTTTTGTTCCCCACACCGTTTATGTGATCGCAGGACCTCATGTTTAGGATATAATTCTATTCTTAATACTAAGCTACGTTAATTTGACATATTAACAAATCACATCAATACGCGTCCTATGTTTAGCGTGATGCGTGAGCAGACTGCTCCATAACAATAACGTTGTACTTAATTAATAAACGGTACATCTTCACACGACATGCTTCCCCACAAACATCGCTAAGTAAACTTCTACGAGTATTTAGGTTGTTCATATAAGTGTCACTATGATTGAGTATCACGATGAAGAAAGTTCTTTCTATATTATTTTATCTTCTAGGAAATACATTTTGCTCATATGACAGCATCGTAAAAGGAAATTTGTTATCAATCTTAAAAAACATTCAAATTTTAAATTATTATTAGATATCAGCTTCACGTGGCTGGAATTTGAAAAAAACTTTTATTTAATTATTTAAATATATTACATGGCATTCCAAAGCGGCAATAATATAATTTCACATGAAAACCTTTAATAAATCTAGATACAAGATCTAGAAACATCAATATAATCTTGATCACTTCGTCGTAGTCAGTATTGCTTCTAGCTTTGAGCGAAGTTTGCTTTTGATGCTCACGTTGTTATCGAAGGAATTTGATTATACTCTAACCGGAAAATCAAATTCCTTGGGATCTTGGATACCTGTAGAATATCATTATTATTTTAACCTACTACCTTCAAAAGCAACGATGTTCATTAAATTCTAGGTAAAGTATGTTAGTCAGTGATGTTAATATTGACTTCCTATGTTGGTGGTCCGTGTTCGGATCAAAGGCACCTTTGATTATTAAAGTCACGTGAATTTTAAAATTGACCATTAGCTTTAACGCTGGCAACAAATATTGTAAGTACACCTAAAACTCTAGCTTTTTCCCCTTTCTTTTTTTAACAATCGTTCTAAATAATTAGTAGTAATGATAGCTCATAATATTTAATAGTAAGTAAACGATGTAAAGTTGTCTAGTCGATTCCAGCATGTAAATACAACAATCATGTCATAATGAAGATAAACGTTTTTATGAAACACTGTGCCTTCCAATGAATTGTAAGCGTAAAAAGTATTTAAACTGCTAAAGATGTACAATAATACACTTGAGCGCTGATACGTAATTATCCGGTTTTATTATCGCCAGCGGATGTTTAAAATATTCAGATGAAAAATTTTGCTGTAATACAGCTAGCTGACAGCTTGTTAACGTCCGTTGCAGGGAACAAGCAACTTCAAACGCAGACCGCTTACATCCGCTGTTGGTTTACTTAGAAATTTATTTTTCTATTTTCTGCTTTTTATTTGATTATAGCGTTGTCATCAAAGGCTACTTGTAACTATAACTTAAAATAACACAACTGATATTTATTCAAATTTATCTACATTTATTTTATCCTCTGAAGGGATTGTCTTAACAACTTGTAACGCATTATGAATAATAATCTTACAATCTTTTTCAATAACTTGCACAGATATATAGATAAAAATACATCATATGAGAGAAAAGTGTCTAATTGTCAATAATTAAGTAAATAAAATTAAAGTGTTCAAAATGCCAATTAACTATACCTTAAATATAATCGTATAGGATGTGGAGTGTGATACAGTAGCGTTTATTGAAGGCTTTTATAGGAAGTAGGAGCGTAGAGAAAGTGGACTAGTTTTAACTCGTGATGAGGTGACGCTCGCGCGCCGGCCGCTGACGCCGCTCCTCGCCAATGATGGTGGAGACGCACCGCGCGCCGCCGCCCCGATGCGCGCGCGCGCCCGAGCCACGCGGCAAACCCATCTCCGCCTCCGCCCCGCCCTCGCTGGCCGGCAGCGGCACTGTCATGCACCTGCGCCGCCGCCGACACAAGACTGTCCATTTCGGTGAGAACCTACTGATGCAGGTCTGCGCGGACCGAGCCCACTTGGCAGCGCTAGGCGCGAGAGTGCCAGATATTTCGTTTTGCCACAAGGCCCACACGGGTCTTCACAAAGGAGATGCACGGTTTTGCTGTGTAGCACACCATTGTTGCCTAGCCGCGGGAGCGCTCGTAACCTTAACGTCGAACGGAAGACCGAAGCCACGCAGAGAGCGCAGTGGCGATTCACACTCGAGCGGCGGCGAGACCGCAGAAAAAGGGGACGGCAGTAGCGGTTCGGGATCGAGGGAGCATAAGCGTAAAACTAAGCATCATCATCACCACCATCATCATCACCACCATAAGGTACATAGCTGTCCATACCATGACGTTGCACCTCCGCCAGAAGATGAACCTGAAGAAAAAGCCATCGTTCCCAAGAAAACAGTCTCCCCTTATCTGTTTATCCCTAGCAAACTTGAACCAAACGTGCAACAATTATTTAGTTTCATAGAGAGTGTGCTCAGCGCTTGGGCGGCAGAGGAAGGTCTTACGAGCACGGGCGAGTATTCAGAGCCAGATGAGCGAATAGTCCGACGCCGAAAGCTGAATAAATACAAGAAACGTACGGACGTACTCAATATTCGGCGTATAGTATACGAAGTATCAATTCTACAAGGTGCAAAACTCCTCGGCAACGTGAGGTTTCGTCATTATCATTGGAAAGGAACAGCGCAAACCTGCAATGAAGCCTTTCTTCGAAAAGTAAGTTGGACTTGCAAAGAGTAATTAAAAAGAAATTTTAATTTTTTTCAACTTTAGGAACAAAGGAAGTCATAGATAGCTAAAATAATAGCACTTTTAAAATTGAATAGGCAGACATACCGATAATTATTATTTCATTCCGAATCTGATGATTTTCTCTGTAAGTAAAATCAATCTAAAATAGAATATTTTGAATTGGACTGAATGGTTGGGCTGTTGAAACTTTTGACATTGAAAGCCTCATTTGTCTGTGTATTCTATCACCACGTCCATGTCACCCGAACAAGAATATAAGGTAAGTGATAACTATCATAAAATTCGTTATGTCTGTCACATAAATTACTTTGATTTATTGTCTACCATCTATTAGAATCAAAACAAACTGTCCTGTTTCTCCAAATTTAATAATGGCCCTGTCTGATGAAATCACCGTTACAGTACATTCAATTTAATCGCAATCCAAGCCAATGACGGAAAGATATTAGTCCCCATAAGTGAAGACCCGGCCTTGTCCGCAGGGACCTCCCGGTTCAAACTCCTGCCAGACATATTTATATCTAAATCACAATCTTCTAATGTATGGTCGGGCTTTTTACGTCCGCCTTTGTACGTATCCAGTGCACCTATGACATAAATAGATATCGATAGATATAAATCCTATAGAATTATGTGAAAATCTCGGAAACAAATCATAAGTTTGTGTCAAATAAGTAATTGTAAGATATCAAGCTAAAAACTTAAAAGAATTTCATGTTAGAAATATAATCGAATTAAATAAAAATAATAATTCTATTATTATATATTCATATAGTCATGTAATAAGGGATCAACTAATACTTATTTATCTTATTTACATTTATTTATTTATACTATAAACCTCAATTTAAATAGCAGTCGAATTGGAAAAAATATTCTGTTTGAATTGAATAGGTTATTTACTAAGGAAGTTTTTATACAATTTGGTAATCTAGAACTAGAAATCCAATTTGACATCTCTGTTATCCGCCGTCGTATATGCGGGAGGTCTATGAAAACGGGATTGGGACTTTTTACATAGTGAGAGAGGGCCGAGTTGAATTGGCGATAGTGGATGTTTGGAGAAATTGCTGTGGATACTGTTTTTAACACGGCATATCTATTCTCCATATAAATTCCCCATTTCCGATTCTTTTCAGATATCTTCATTCGTTTTTACAAACTTTATACATTTCCACGCCAACGATATATATACGTATAGCAACGTACAGTTGCTACGAAATATGCAATGCAGTCATGCTACGGTACGCCGTAGCTCGTACCCTCGTAGCACGTTGAGAATTCACTCACAACACATTTTTATAGCTTATATTTCGGGGTATTATTTGTTACATTTACTGCTTAATGTTAATAAACTATCCCATATTGTTAATCAAAAATAAATAACAAAACAGGTATAATTGTGAAGTGTCATATATTTCATTTTATTAATTGGTGAAATTTGAAACATGATTTTGATTGACATTCCTTTCGCAAAATTCTATAGAACAATGATCTCTTAATCCCACCTGAAAGCTGTAGAATATGGGTAACATTTTGACCTTATTCTAGTTTTCTCAACGCTTAAGCTGCAATTTCCTTTTCTACTAATGAGGCCTTTTATTTAGTTCCCCTATAATGGGGCATAAGTATTTTGATCTCCATTTTGCAGATTCTATTCGTTGGGTTGTATAAATCTCATTGTCAAGTGAAGGAATCCTTTGTAAAAAACTTCCATTTCTCTTCTAAATGATTCAGAGAAATTTAATATTTCGTTGCTTCTAACTGATGTAGTCTGCAACTGAAAAATTGTTCCATTAGGGTTCTGTACCGAAGGGTTCCAACAGAAACCCATTACTAAAGCCCCGCTGTCCGTTTGGCCGTTGTTCCATCTGTCTGTCTGTCATCGGCCTGAAGCTTATGACCCGTATTATGTAGATAAGACACTTGAAATTTTTACAGAATACACTAAAATGGCCGCTAAATTAACGAATGATATTAATAATAAAAAAAGGAAATTGGCAAGACTTTATAAAGTAATAAAAGTTGCCTATAAAAAACCACGTCTTTCTTTGCAATTATAGCGATGTGCGAATACCCTCGTTACGTGTAGTATTTATAATATTTTATTAAGAAATCCTGCAGTATTATGTTGCAACTGCCGCTACAAAGATTTTTTGTTAGGCGTTTTTGCTCAATCTTCGTGACGGTTGTGCGGAGCTTCTGGAACTCGCACTTAGCCTTTTTTGAACTTCTTTTCTCCATTTTAATTTTTTATAAATACCGCGTAGAACAATGTATGTACGGTAACACGTATGTATGTACGGTACTTATATTATACAAAAAGGAGTAGAAGATTATATAAACCAAATCAAACATCAATAATCAGTAATTGAACCAAAATAACTCACTCAATAAGTCAGTCAGTAATCAAGTCAATATAAATTATCTGTATTGTATTAAATATTCCTCGTAAATAAACATGAAAGCAATATATTTAAATTAACCATATTGTTCACTCCTGTATTACGAAACTTTCCTAAGTTGAAGATGATTTGCAAAATTCGAGTATTTGCCCAAGTACGTTTTCATATCGATTTTAGGTATTCTCCAGTTGTGAATAGACATAGCTGAAGTCAGTTTCTATAGTCAGCGTTCAACGTTCCAGCGAAGCATAACTTTGTTTCAAAACTACGAGTGTCAGTTAACTAACTGACGTAAATATCGAATCATAAAATCGTGGATATGGTTTCGTATAGCCAGTTTAGATGTGACTAAATATTAAATCGAATTATGTATAAGGCAAACGTTAGGCAACGTTATCTGTCTTCTTCTTCACAGTAGTATTCGTATTCGAGCGTCTTCGTTAACACAATGTCTACTGCAAAATATCTGGACTGTTATTATACTAGATTATCAGCTTCTCTCCTGTCCACGCACCTATATGTTATTTGTTTAATGTAGCAGTGACTGATTGTTGCGGTGAAACATTGTCTGTAATATTATTATTATTGGTTGATAATGTCTGCCTTAGTCTTTCACGTATTAATACGAGGCCCATAAGCCATATTTTCGCGACTTTGTGATAGGCTTGTAATTTAGTGACGGTAAAGTAATTAAATGATATTTTAATGTGCCTATAGCGGTTAGAAATAAGTCCAATGTAACAATCCTATCGAATCTTTTTATATAACCGATAGCCAATTTCTGATAAGGACGCCCAGAATTCGCACAGCATTGTTTGTTATCCAGATCACCCGCCAAATATACAAAATTAGCGAAATGACTTGTTTTAAATTGCTTATACTAAACAAAAACATCAGTTGGTTCATGGCCTTGGGTTTTGAGTCTTTTCCACTTTCTTTGTATAAGATTACTTAGTCCTATTTAATTCGTATGCAGCCATTGCACACTTGCGAAAGGGATATGTAATTTTAATGACAGGACTAAGACCGTCGCCGGTCCTATAGTTAATTACCAACCGCTTAATTAATCAATGTCATACTCTTACCTAACATTTCGAATTGTTAGTAGCGAGAGTCTAGAATGGGAGCTAGCTAGTCTCTAATTAAGTTTTTTTACGAGTGGAGTTCCTAATTTGTTTCAATATTGATTTTGTCACATAATTAACTGGAACAAAAAAGATCCTTCAATAGACAGAACTTACTATAAAGAGTATTTTGATATTTAAAATTTAATCAACCATTATTTGTTGGTAAATCTAAACTGTATAAGGTGTATATCATAAGTAAATTATATATATTATATATTTTAGATTTTATTATGCAATGTATATTCTTTTATTCTTGTGAAAGGAGTAGGCGAGGGCGACGAAGTCAAGAGCAATTGAGCCGAGAGCGCGCTACCGCGGCCCGCATGCGCTTCAAAGCAATTCCTTCCTTGTTATATTGTAGCGATAAAAAGCGCAAGAGATAGTGTCTTAACACATTTAAATTAATTATGTAGATTATTTCAAAGTAACACACACATGGTGTCGTTTACATTGATCATACACAGATGAGAGTAGTCCGTAGCAAATGAATAACTTTCATAACAGCTTATAACTTTCTGGTAAACAAATGTGAACCTGTTTATATTGAAAATAACATAAGTATTAACGTTTTCGAAAACAAATAAAGAAACAGCACAATGTGAATTAATAAATAAATTAAATAGTTTCGTAAATAGTCGTTCCAGTGCCTTAGCCATATTGTTAGGTACCCACGGGCAGGAGAGGCAGGTAACAATTTTCAGCAGAAACGAGGGCGCGAGTTCTAGTAAATTACATTATACTCCAGAGATTATTTTAAAAGGTTCTATTTTCCGAAAGACTACTTAAAATACAAGTATCAGAATGATTAGAAACAATTTGCCCGTAGGTATGTTATGAATGTTTTAGTAAACAGTATTTCAAAAGGTGGTAAAATCCTTCGTAGTGACTCCGGAGGGACCACCGCCACAACTACCTAATGTGTTATGCGCTAGTATGTTGTAATTTGTAAGGATATGTTCTGGGATAGATACTTATATGAGGCATTGTTATTAACGAGGTTTAGGCTTAGTCCTCAGGGGCAGCGTGTCTGTTACCGATCTCCGAAGACCTCCCATCCATGATCCAGGACCAATCTTGGCTCGAATCCGGTAGCATCACCTCCACC
Organism: Codatractus alcaeus; assembly: GCA_018251115.1. Classification (NCBI taxonomy): domain Eukaryota; kingdom Metazoa; phylum Arthropoda; class Insecta; order Lepidoptera; family Hesperiidae; genus Codatractus; species Codatractus alcaeus. The sequence continues at coordinate 14,530 of DWOQ01000027.1, forward strand.
CTGTTTCTGCCTCATATTAGCAGCGTCAAGTTACGTTAAGTTCTAACTTAAAGGGAGTATTAAAGGGCGGGAGAGTAAAAGAGAGAATAAGAATCATTACAACTTAAGTCTTCAGGGTTGTAGCTAGCCTCGGATAAAACTCCAATACTATCGGGGGATGACTGGCATTCATGGCGATAGTAGCGATCAAATATCGCGGCGTAGATTGTTTGTTCCTTAAGTACCTCTAAAATTATGTAACAAAAATCATTAGAGAGTATCATAAATAAATGTCTTAAACGAAGTTGTAGTTAAATGCAGTCTACCTGCAATCCTTTTATGTGCCACTGCAGGCTACGTCTCTTTCCCTATAGTTATGTCCTGGAGCCACCTCCACCACGCTGCTGCAATGCGGTATCGCGGTGATTAAATGTCGTATTAACACAATCCAGTATAAAGTAAATGTTATAATAAAATATAATATTTATGCAGGCTAAGCCCTTTGTCAGTCAAACGTGATTTATTTCTACGAAACAGAAGATAAATTACCGCGCAGAAAACAACAAAATTACCTTTCTTAATTTTCATTTGTGACTTTTGTAAAGTCATGCTTATTGTTAAGGTCGTTAAATTATTCGTAAATTATTCCAAATTTACAAGCTTCTATTTATTCCTTCTTTGTCGCATTAAAATATTATTAAAATACGTAAATCATTACCAAAATGTCTTTGTTGGATTATCTTTATGTTATATCAATTGATTTGTAGTTAATATAGACAATATTGATATTATAAACCTACATAAAATAAGATGTAAAATACATAATTGTTGCTAAAATACTTTTCGTTAACCCATGCTTTAACAAACACTACGTTACTTACATAGTACGCTTAAACATTGATTTAGTCCAAATGGTTAAAACATCTCATGAATAAGATTAAAGTAAAACCTAGTGAGATCTAAGCAAATTTTGCTACGCTTCTATAAACCGTTTCGCGGGGTTTTACGTTTTCGACCGGCGTTAATTCTGACGACGGCGCAAAATATCGCTGAAACTGGGTTCCCGTACTTTAAATGGAACGATGCTTACCGCATGCTTTCAAAACGATTACAAATTCACCAGTGCTTGTTTTATAGAATTAAATGCATAAAAGCAATGCAACAAAATAATGTTTATTAGTAAACGATGTATCAAAAACCATTATGTACGTATCAACAATATTATCAACATTCGAAATTTTATAGAGCGTGATACATGATATCTTTTAGTTGACTATTTAATGTTAACTATATTAGGTGTGCCAAATGCCACCTTTTTTATATATTTAGTATTTTCTGCAAAGTTATTATATTGTTTTAGGCGAGTCATTTTCGAATACGACCCATATCTGAGGCAACATTTGATTTATGATTATCAGGTTCCTCACAAATAAGCTAACAGAAAATTGTGAGGTATTTATAATTTGCCGTTCAATTCTTACAACTTTTAGCCTGTATGGAACAACAAGGTTATTACATCGTCCTATTTATGAAATTAAAGTACATTAAATTATTGTTCATCTCTACAATGACAATATTGACTATTCCAATTTCTCTACATACTTGCTTTTATATCTAGCACACATCCCAAATAGAAGTAATAATATTTCCTTATCTTATGTGCTCACTGCATTTGAAGACTAAAACAGGAAAACTGAAGCTTATGTGCACATTTAGTACATGAAACTACATAGATATTTGTATGTTTCGTCTAGATATCCGACGATGATCGTATGTCGCTGACCACAGCGGTGTCTGACGAAGAGGAACCCGGCGAGAGCGCAATGAACTCCCCGTACAAAGGCAAGCAGACGGGCGCGGCGGCCGCCTCCTTTAACTGCACTGGAGCGGTCAGGAAAGCTGGGTAAGAAAACTTTTTCTAATACTGTCTGAATGATACCATGCTGTCTAGACTGGAGGTAGTGAAATATCCGTATCTTTATGAACGGATTCCTATTTATTTCTCCAAATACAATACGCGTGGTTTTTTAAGAATGTGTAATGTGGTTTAATTTTTTAAGAATGTGTAATCTAAAAGTAACATTATATCACACAAATATAATGATACTTTTTGGTATTCACTGTTTGTGATTCTGAAATTAAATGCTGCTTAATTAAGACTTGTATATATAAGAAGCACTTACACACACTTACTGTTTTGTCACAAAAATCCAACTTTATGAACATCTGAATTACCGCCAGAGAAGTATTGTTTTCTTACAACTTGATAACCGTTTTATATACAATATTCTGAGAATAGTACTGGTTACAATAAATTCTTTATAACTGTCGCGTGCTCACCTTTAGCTTGCCGCGTTATTATGATCACGCGGTGGATTAGCTTTATATTAAAACATTAACTTTAATGCTTGCTCTAATTATTTTTCTGAAACTTTGTAAATTCTGATCCGTCTCTAATATTTGAAATAGCAAGTAGGTAAATTTTAAAAACATATGAAATTAATCTACAAATTCAATACAACTTCAGTCGCAATACCTACCGTGTCGTGGAATACCATAAATGTAGCATTTTAATCACTAGTGAAATATTAGAATCACTATATGGAATGTAGGAAGTTCTGCTATATCTTCGAAATCCGTGGTCTTATGTCAATAAAATTAAAATGAGACCTGTTTGAAATATTCCCGTTTTAACAAAAAAGATTTTTTAAATCGGTTGCTAACTGACGGACTTAAGAGATATTTAACATTAATAGCTGTATGAAATCAGAATAAATGAAAAACACATTATTAAAAAAAATAGTATATGCGGGCACCTTAACTGGTAACTACAGTCTATATAATAAGCATATTTCTTTAAATTTAAACACACTTAGTAAATTGTCAGTATGTCTTCTCAAAGTATTGTTAGTATCTTACGATTAATTTTCTTAACGAATATTTGGACTCTACTACCGTATATGGGAACCATATCTGCAAGGAGAACTAAGTGTGAACGCCTCATATTAGTTGGCACTATTAGTACCCAAACATATTATACAAAAGCAGGCTAACCCGATTTTAATATAAATTATTGACGCTAAAATTATTAACCGGAAGTTCAAATAAAATACCGATAGACGCCATTATTGGCCATGAGAATGACTGTATATTATACCAATGGATATGTTACACACCATCGTTGTACCATTGTATCAAACAAAGAAATACAGAGTATGTAGTTTCTTGTAGCATGGCCCTTGTAGGCCTCAATAGTGGGTATTTTTTTAACTTTAAACAGGGCTCTCGATAAATTTAATATTGGTCATATCTATACCAACTTTAAATACGTACGTGAGAAAAAAATATATAAAAGAATAACCATGATTTTTTTAATACAAATTTTTTATAAGAATAAGATTACTGTAAAATGAAACAACAGCTAAAATTTAAGACATTCTTATCAGACATCTAAGACATTCTTATCAGCTGAATTTTGTATAATGTATTACATACAAGGCCGCATTTCTTCCGCCTGAAAACAAACAAATATAAAAGCACCTGGCTTTCTAAAGTTTTAAAATAATTGTAAGGAAAAAGAAGAAGGAAAGGAAAACAAAAGGAACGTGATGTCGTAGAAAGCTGACGACTTTCCTAGAGCCTACAGCGTCCTTTATATTCCTTGAGGCTACAATTCCTGTTCCATGAATCTCAAATGACCGGAGGGAAATCTTAGCCGTGACCCATTCAATGCCGCCGTAAAAAGTAGAGCCTAACTATGAAGATGAGACGTTTTCTTGCCGATGGAATCCCTGACTTACCTTTACGTGCCCCTCAAAGGATTTTTACAATGTAGGTTTATC
>DWOQ01000028.1:0-18219 GCA_018251115.1 Codatractus alcaeus
ACCGACTTGTTCGGAATATGAGTAGCCAGGAGGTTATGAAGTCCCGAATATACATATATATAAGGACGTTTGGTGGAGAACTAATTCTACGCATGACGATGATCAGTAAATTTCTTTATGTAGTTAACTCTTGAAGAGTTAGTTTATTTTATATTAAACATTCAACAGGTCTACTCGAGACTCGTATAAATCGCATAAGGAACTGGGTCGCAGTCATTTTGAATATATTATTTTCCACTTGGATCAAAGGTTACACAAACCTGGTGAGCCTAGCTTTTACTTACTCAACTATTTTATTTCAATACCTTATTATGTTAATGTTACTGGAATTTAATTCAAGTTCGGGCAATAGTATATAGCGACTCGTAAATTGTGCAAAACATAATACGTATGAATTACATAATACGATCTTTAAATAATTGCAGTACTGTGTAGTAGAGGATAGGCGAGATAAATAAGCGTGTATGTGGGTGTGCCTATGTATAGGTAGAATATAGGCTGTAGTTGAGGTTCCTGTTTGTTTAGTCTTGCACAAGGATGTTCTTAGGCGACAGTTACCGCGTTACGTGGGAGAGTTTAAAATTATATAATATTGAAGAAACAAGCCACCTGAATGGTGCTGGTACTATTAAGTCGCCACTGTCGCCCATGGACATCTATAACTGGCCCCAGATAAGATGAGAGTCCTATCTGAGGTAACCACAGACACCTTGCTACCCACGAAGATAGGTTTGGAGCGAGTCTTCCTTACTACACCAAACTCAAACTACAGCACAGCTGCGGTTAACACTGGCGGAAATAACTCTTACTATAGTGAATAACTCTGAAAGTAGAATGTAAAAATCCCTGTTTTAATCCTAACTCCGCTCGTCATTATGTTTATCTATGAAATAATCATTAATGCATGTATTGTATTTAATACCTTCTAATTTATGTATATATTTACACTTTCTTTAACACTTTGTTTACACTACTTTGTATGTTTTTTGCCTTTTTGCTCGTCAGCCTAGTCTAATCTATTAATCAGTCTAGCCAGTACAGAAACCCCCACCCAGAGGTGTGATGAGAAACAGCTTTATCTGTATATCTAGCAAAATTGTCGAATATCTTTTTTTTTTAATCATCGATCATGGCGCACCTTCGGGGTCCGTGTCAAGAATTTTGTGGTTCTTGGAAGCTTAGTGACGCGCTAGTGCATAGAAGTAGTGAAATTTATGGACGCACTTAGATCGCAGATTGTGTCTCCGTGAGTGCCCATGTGAAAAGGTTTGCGTGTTCCAATAAGCTACACACAATATTAAACCATATTTTCTGTTACTCAACCTTTACATTGCAACGAATATTACGCATCAGCTTAACAAAGGATTTGCATACGTTGTATCGGCGCAATTTTTTGCCAGGAAGCTTTTTGTCCAGGTTTGGAATCCGAAAATCAATCATTGGAACCTTTACAAATCGCAGCCGTCGGCCTCGCTCGACCAACTTTTATTACCCACCGCCAATTAAATTTCGTTAGAAAAATAATTCTTTAAAATGTCAGCTAGGACTAGGATAAAAATGTTTTTACATATAATCTTTGCTTCATACTCTTAACTTTAGCGTTCTAATATTCGTATATATGTACTACAAGTACAAGAACAAAACGTAAGCTAACAGATTCCTACTCGCCTTACGAATTATGGTTTCTTAGGGAGGGGCTCTTTAAACTTCTGTGATACAATTTTTTGTTACGTATACAACCTGAATTAAATTTACCGTTAAGTTACGTAAAAGTAAATGTTAAACTTTCAATCGCATTATCTGTATTAAAAAGTACAAAAGTAAAATACAAATGTATAACGTACAAAAAAATGATTTAACAAACACTATTCTGCACTCACTGATACTAATGAACGTTTTTCTACTCACTACTCTTAATGGAAATTACATTGTAATATGTACATACCTAAAGTTCAATATAAAAATAAACAGTAGGTTTTCAATAATAATCGCTAATCAGTCTGCTTTCTCCGTACAGTCCACCGCGCAGCTTGACGACTCCAAATAAAGGCCTTCGTTCCGTGCATATTCATATCTCTTGACCGGTGTATTTTTTGCAAGCCAGGTAGCATATCTTAACAACGGTGCACTGTGCCTTATTACCTTGCAATAGGGCACATGTGAGGCTATGTAAATTTTATTGTTCGCCAGCTTACCTGAGGTTGCCGGTGGCGGAGGAAACAATAGGAACAATGCTCGCCGCTAACGATGTCGTAAACCTGCGACACCCAATTTGCATGTGACTAGCCTTGGTGTAACATTATCGTATACATATAGGCCCTTCTTATGTTATATTAAATGTTATATGGAATACTCTTGTTAAAACGTATCAAACAAGATCCTGCCACAGTCGATAAGTGTTATGTCTACATTTCGTTTCTCCTGAGGCTTGATAAAGCCATCTGCTCAGCGCAGATTTGCTGTGAATCTAACACTGTATTTCAGAGGTGTGTAGGCTCACTTGAAGCCTATACTTTGCCGATTTCTTTACAAAATGCATTGTACGCAAGTGAACTAGTGGCACAGTTACATAATCTGTGGCGCACGCAAATGCGCGCGCTGCGAGCTCTACACGCACTTCCGCGACGCTCCACATTGCCTTACTTTTTTCTCCCGCAGCATTATGGAGTCTGTTGTAATACATATAAAATTTACGTTATTTGTATAGAAAAGGTGATATAGGCGTATGTCTCGTTTATTTATTTTCTATAATGACATGGCCTGACTCGATCAGGTCTGGATGTTCAAGGGATAATTTATAACAAACCTTATGAAACTACTTGTATTTTGATGTGGGTACTACATTTCTGGCCTTCATACAATATTAATGATTACACGGGATCGACCGGACGAGCTTCATTTTATAATATTTCTTTCACCTACTTCTACAAATATTGAGCAATGACGTATTGTATCTTATTTTATTTGTTGATTTTTTTTGCAAAATATCTAGACAGACTGTCAATAGACTCCGAAGATGCAATGAAATCCTTTCCTGTCGTCCGAAATGTCCACTAACTTCGTCTCTTTACAAATGAAATGCAATTAGGTACATACAATTATATCGGTGGTTGGTTGCTATAAATCGCGGTCGCGGACGGAGGCTCTTTATTCAGCCGTTTGGTAATTGTGCGACGCATTCCCGCGCGACGCAAAAACCGGCCGCTCGCCTGGGAACCTCTGCTGCGGACCTGGCTTCCACTACGCCTACCATACAATCGGTAGATTTTAATTTACCTTCCCTATTGAAGATTCATAATATTAACTTACACACATGACGTTTAAAATATAACATTTACATACAAGTGCGTTTGCTACGTATAGGTATGTTGGTAGAGTAAAACTATGTTTTACTACGTGAGCACTCATTACGCTGAAACTTTACGTGGTAATTTTCTAACAAAGTGTTTTATTGTATGAACGGTGCAAACGCATAGTATAATTAAGTCAGAGGTGTGAAAAGCAGGCTACGAAAAAATTACGCTTAATTCTACAACATTCTATATTGCCTTGTAGTTAAAGTAATATTTAGTCAAGATTTAGTTTAATAAACATCTATGTCAAGTGCAACTTGAGGCAGCCGCCTGAAAACATCCGTTATAGTTTGAAACGGTTGAACTTTCGAATGGGTATCATAACAGACATTGGCCCGTTACTGCGGCGGGGATGAGCGCTAGGAATAGTAATCAGCCCTAGGAGCCCTAGCACGTGAGGTCCCGTTAGCCAGTCTGACATTTGAGCCGGCGCGGGGTGCACCGCGGCTCGGGGCGGGGCGCGCTCGCCACTCGCCACTCACCACTCGGCGCATGGACTCGGGTGAGTGCATTGTTCTAGCTTTCTATACACATTTTCACCCTTAACTTTGACCTGTGCTCACCTTTCATAATTTTATGTATTCATTGACTGAATGGCTCTAGCGTCTGTCGTTATTCCACTCGCTTAGAATATTAGGAACCTTCGCAGTAAAGCTACAGTCGCATTAAACTACACATTTTCGAGTATTATTAAAACACAAGTAATATTAAAAAAAGTTGTACAATCTTTACCTAAATTCCCGCCCGATTGGTTGAGCACTCACTTCAGTTCACTTACACTGACAGATAAATATTTTATTTTCTACTCTCATGTTTTCACATTGTAAAAACAAGCGTCTGATGTTAAAATTGTGCTATTTTTGAAGTAACAGATCGATACTTGAATTTTACATTTATTTAAATAGATTATCGAATAGCCAATGAAACTTTTTAAGGCCCAGTCCTGCGTTTGTCTCTCCTACTTATAAAGATAGTGATATCTATTGCACCGTAATACTTTGCCGGTTCTTTTTTTTATGGAAGAAGTATTATTATGATGGAATTTCTTAATAATAGTAAGCGATAATAATAAGCAAAGGCTAATATGAAATACCATTCAATGAAACCCAGCCATGTGTAGGTCGTGTTAGCGCTGACGATTGCGAACCAAATAAATGAAAATACTTTTTTTTTTAATAACGAATACTTGGCACAAGTATATGGTGTAGTGTCACAGACCTTTTAGCGTACAAGCCCGACTCGCAGTTGGCCGGTCTTATATCTTATGATATCTTTATTAATATGCAACATGTTTTTGATTAAGCGTCGTAACGAATTATTATAAGGCATAATGTTCAATGTGTCAGTTAACAGTCCAGACACATAAGCAGTGATAAGTAATACATTCTTATTTGTTTATAATAATTTCAATTCATATTTAACTATACAGGTTTTCTTTCATACTACGGCCCAAAATATATAAATATATACGTTACAGGTCATTTAAGATAACGAGTTAAAATTGCGTTTACATGGTACATAACAACATTTGTTAACCATAAGCGTTTTAAATGAATTGCTTCTTCGAAATCAACTTCTTAAGAGTGTGTTTGTGTGTGTGTGTGTGTGTGTGTGTGTTTGTGTGTGTGTGTGTGTGTGTGAGACTGTTATGTATAATTAATAGTATTATGTATAATTAATAGTATTAAAGTAAATAAGATGATGATCATAATGATGTACTTAGCTTGCGGGTTTCATAAGACTTTCAACTTCTTTGTAATCCAATGACGCTAACCAGTGTAACATTCTTTTTTTGCAGGAAAATTTTGGGAGTAAATATATGTTGAGGATTTTATTTATTTTGTTATATAGAAAAGGACCTTGAAAAATCCAAGATCTTTGCGCAAAGGCAGTGGTAGTCCTAGGTATACACCAATAAATACGTCTTGTGGAGGTACCTTGTATAGTGTATATTGAGGTCCTATGAAATTTAAGAACTGCATTTAAAATATATACTTTACGAACACTAAGTTGACGGCAGTCTTGATATAGATCTGATGTTGAATATCTAAAGGGTTTATTGTAGGCAACTTTTAAGAGAATCCGATGTGCGCGTTCTACCATAAGCATATGTGTTGGTTTAGCTGCGCCCCAGACTACTATACCATACTGTAATATAGACTTGCACAATGCACTGTACACTATGTTCCTAATTTGGGCATTGGCAATACGTCTCAAAAGCTTGAATATATATATTAACTTCCTAATACGACCACTGAGTAGTTCTATGTGCTTTTTCCAAGTTAGGTTTTTGTCAATATAAATACCAAGATATTTTATTACTGAGGTGTTATCTAGGACTGGGCAACTACACGACAAAGAATTTGAACAGTTATAATTATGTAGTTTAATACAGATGAGTTCATTAGGCGCTGATTTTTCTGATATTCGAAATAATATAGATTTTGTTTTTGTTATATTTAGGGTTAGCAGATTTTCGTTCAGACTTTCAATAACCTTTCGCATAGCTTTTTGGGCTATATCGACAGTTGAGGTCCAGCTTTTGTTGTCAAATATTATAGCTGTATCGTCAGCATATGAGAAAATTTTAGCATGTGGAAGTGGTAGCCGGCAAAGGTCGTCGATATATATTAGAAAAAGGGTCGGTCCAAGGACGCTTCCTTGGGGTACACCGTAATTAACATTTATGTAGTCACTGTAGGCATTTTATAACTTGATTCTTTGTTTCCTTTCAGATAAGTAGGACTGAAAGGTAGGCTTTTCTAATTTTTTTAGTAGAATTGGTCGAGATAATGTGTCAAACGCCTTGGATAAATCTAGAAAGCATCCAACACATTTACGGCTTTTATCTAAATTTTGACTGACAGCACTGACCAATGATAGAGCGGCGTCCTCCGTCGACCTTTCTTTACGAAAACCAAACTGACTATCTGAAATGAGTCTGTGCTTTTCTAGATATTGCAGGAGTCGCTTATTTACTAGTTTTTCCAAGATTTTGGATAGACCAGTAAGCAACGAAATCGGTCTATAATTACCAGGTTCAGATGTATCTCCCGATTTATGGATTACACATACATCCGCGCATTTAAGGCTAGCTGGGACGACTCCTGTGCTTAAACTTAAATTACATATGAAAGTTATAGGTTCTGCTAGAAAATCTTTAGCTAATTTTAAGACGTCATTACTAACATTGTCATTCCCGGAAGCCGAACTAGATTTCAGTTTACTGATTATTTTATGCACTTCATCTGTATTTGTCGGTGTTAAGAAAAAAGACTTGCTAATATGGGGTCTGTTGTGGTGGGTTTTACGAAGTAGCTCGTGCTCAGTAGTTCCCATAGTTTGTAGGAGTTTATTTGCATTTACTTCACCGACGCTGGCAAAATATTCATTAAAGTGTTGTAAACTATTTGGAGTGTTAGAATTAATAATTTGTGTATTGGTTTTTTGTTTTTTAAGGTGGCATATAGATTTTATTGACTCCCACAAAACTTTACTATTTTTGCTATCTATTAAGCGTTTCCTTTCATAGTCGTTTTTTAAATTTTGGAGTAAATTATTGCAGTTGTTTCTGTACATTAAATAAACGCGTTTTAAGTCCCTATCATCGGGCTGTTTTCTGGACTTTAAATGCATTGTATCTCTTTTTCGTAGAAATTTAAGAAGGCCAGGTGTAATCCAAGGTTTATATGTATAATTATAAGATTTTCGGTTTTTTAAGACTTTTTTATGTGATTCAACTAGCTCTGAACAGCCATATTAATATCAGTTTGTTCATATAAATATGACCAATTAGTATATTTTAATTCGGCCAAGAAACTTTCAAAATTTAATTTTTGATAACTGTTATTTTTGGGTACGGATGAGGCAGGTAGGTAATTTATGCTGAAAAGGATGGTATCGTGATCCGTAATATTTGAGGAGCAAACAATTGCGCATGAGTGTAAATTAGATTTTATAAGGCAGTGGTCTAAACAATTCGGTCCTCTAGTCGGATACAAGTAGCCAGGAAAGAACCCCATATGGGAAGTTATGTTTAAATATTCTTCCGCTTTACTATCATTGTTTCCCTCTACAATATTAATATTTATGTCACCTGTTATAACACATGTCTGAGATTTAATATTATTAATTATATTTTCTAAGGATATAAAGAAATTATTGTAATTTTCCCCTTTGTTTAATGAAGGCGATCTGTAAATACATATAATAGATATTTTATTATCAATTTCCACTAAAAGACAATTTGCATCTTTGAAAGAGGGTTCAGTTATTTGGGCTCGCAATACGTTTTTGGAATAGACAACAATGCCATCATTTTGATTGAAAAAGTTTGTTGAATAGTTGCAAGCATATCCATCTATTTCCATACCCGTGAAAGCATTATCGAGACGGCATTCTGTTAAAATAATTAAATCAGGCTTAAAACGGAGTGAGTTAAGGAATACTAAAAAGACGCTTAAGTTTTTGCGAATGCTACGTATGTTTTGGCAAATGACGGTTAATCGTTTATTTACTTCACCAAGGTGTGTTATGCAATCTTCGGCTCTATATACATATGCACTACTCTCTATATACATATGTACTTGTGATGTGAGCTTTGATTTGATTTTCTAACGCATCGATGCGCGCATTTTGTTGAGTTGCGAAGATCTCAAAGAGTTCCTTTATTTGATCCTAGTTTGTTCTCCTCTCCTATTATTTGTTCCTAGATTTGAAACAAGTTAAATCATCATGGGAGTCATTTGATAATCTTCGTCGCTTATCACGTTTAGTAATTGATGAAAACTCTGCATTTTCAGCTAGCTGCCGTAGATCAGAGTCAGATGCAGCATGCACTGTTCTTGGTGGTGAGCAAAGCATATGTGTATTTTGTATGTAACAAAAAATATAAGACGTAGCTTCGTATTAATGAGCAGGTGTTTAATCTCTTTATCTTTTAAATCTTGTCCCACAGTAGTAATAATACTTGGCGAGTTGTATTCAATGGGTGAAGAACAATGCGCAAGCGTCTTATTCGCAGATGCGGTCAGTAATAGTACCTGCGTTATCAGCAACTTTGACCGTTGAGGTAGGCAAGGGGCGTGGCCTGTTTGCTAATTGGATAGTTTAGCAAGAATAAAAAATGGCCGGTGAAGGATTTGCGGAGCGGGGGGGCTTAATCCTTTGTTCCGAGATCGCCTTATCTCCAGAGTTTTAAAAATGGCGCCGAAGATATCTTGCATGGAGAGGGCAAATGCAATAATGACTCACGCGCAAGAGGTGCTCGTACCAGGGCGGCAGATTTGTTGTAGTTATTGCGGCTATAGTAAACTCTTCTGTTTTATGCGTTCCTATTATTTCACTGTATTTAATTTACGCAAATTACTATATTTTTTTTTTAGAATACAGAAATGAAATAGTTATACACGTCCAAACACTTTTGCGTCCGAGGGGGAAGAGGATGATGGATGATATGAAGGCAATCTCATAATTTTAACTTTCATAAATACGTACCGTTATCGCTTGCAACTCATCGCTGACGGTATCACAAGTACGTTACCTACCTACGTTTCAGTTTCAAAAACCCGTTCTTCGTATTATAATTAAAATATTATTATGAAAACAATTTAACTAGGGAGACGTTAAATAACTTCAACACAATAATGTTGGAGGTGAAACGATCATTGTTGACAAAACAGAAAAAAATTCCATCACAATGCATAAGCTGTAATCCATCTGAACTTTTTCACGATATATAAGTCAATACTGATAATGATGATAATATGGGGGAGTCTCCACATAAAGGGGGATGGACTCAGGGTAGTATCGTATGTGTAACCAATTTCAAATAGGACTTCTGTATAAGGTTGTACACCGATGTCCACTTACCATGACCATGGCATAAGGTTATGATGATGTATAATGATATTGATTAGTGATGGCGGCGATGAGTGATGGTGGCGATGAGTGATTGTGACGATGAGAAGTAGTTTCGTGGTGATCATACTCAATGGTTGAACAGCCAAGTTGTCGTGATTTCCTTTATGGATGTTATCATTGAAAAAGAGACCCACTAACCATTGCTATGGCAATCGGTAATTATGATGATATTGATTGGTAATGTTATGATGATATTGAGTAGTAATGTGTAGTGATGGAGAAAATGATGGAGGTGATGAGTGATAATGGTAATAAATTATGGTGGGAATGAGAGTTGGTGGCGATGAGAAATGGTATCAACAATAGTTATATCATGTCATGGACACGTTCAGCTGTCGGTCCAGACCTTGTCGGAGCCTTTATGGGCAGTTTATAAACATTCGACACGTGATCGCCATTAACCTTTTCACCATTCCGAATTGGAGTAGCGTGGTGGATGGTGCTCCAGGCCTTCTTCAGTTGTCGGGAGGGATTCGTGGGCAACAGTGGCATATAAAAAGGGTTGCAGGCTCAACAGAACAGTAAGATTGTCGATCTACTTTATCGACGTTATAATTGAAAAAGGGTTAAAACCGATACCTACTTTTGTCGGGCGAGTAGGGTACGACAAAGACAAATTGAACCTTACAAGAACACGTTAAACTGGTAATGGGTACCCGTAATTGAGTTTAACTAGTTTAAGTGGTTCAGAACATTCTGTAAACAGGATTGAACCTGAAGCAATATACACTTAATACTTAGTTCGTCTACGTCGAAATAAATGGTATAATCAATGCAACTTCATCAAAAAATGTAGTAGTAATAGTACAAAAATACTGACATATTTAATAGGACACACATAAACTTTCGTCGGACTAGTGGATTATTTTTAGTTACAATGTTTATATTGCTCTTTTTGCTGTGTTTTATTCACTTTAAGTTCATGTTTTACTATAAATTGGGGTTACAAAATGAAAGTTATTAGTTCCGATGACAAAGGGAATCCTAGAGTGAAAACTAGACTGATCTTGTTCGAGAATGCTTGTTTTCTTTTGTTGCTCTTTTGTTCTTATTATGTAGGTATATGTGATTGAATAAATAAATTAATAAATAAAAATAGAACCTTTTTAATCTTTTTTTATTTTTAAACCTTTTCTTGTAAACTTTTCAACCTTTTCAATAGAAGACACATGGGCAACAACAATAACAACAACAACAAATGGTATGTATATAATGTTACTATGTTTTTTTTTATATTTTTAAATATTATTTTTATTTAGTTACATAACAATTAAACATATTCAAATTAAAATACTGTTGTATAATCATGCGTATTATTTTTTATACCATTATGTGCCGAGTTTATGCTTTACGTATAAAAGTTTATTTTCAACTAATATAATTTATAATATTAAGATATTTTAATAGCTCAGTAGAAATGTAGACCATTAAAATATATTCAAACAGTATTGCCATGTTTTGCTTTGCATTAGATGACACCATTTACTGAATAAGCTTTACGGCTCATCCACACACTCGCTAAATCTATTTAACGACTGTAAGAGTTTAGGAAAATTTAAACTTAAAAATATGTTATCAAATGCACATTCGCTTATAAAACCAATTATATTTAGTTTTGGAATACCCATAGTCGAGAATATTCTTTACAGTCATAATTTAAAGATGCTTTTTAAAAGTATAATAGCAATTTATAATTTAATAGCACAATTTCCTGCATGTTTTAATATATGTTCGTTCAAACATATATGTTCGTTCAAACTATCTTTACGTACGTGTCTATGTTGTACAAAGACATATGTTAACGTCAATGATACTAGAAAACCGACTTACTAGCCTAACCGGGGATCGAACCCAGAAAGTTCTGTGTGCCAGCCGGTATGATGACCGCTTTGCTACATAAGACGTCAAAATGGTAACGCTGAACGAACGCAGTGATCCGTTCTAAGGTCATTATGGTCAGCAAAAATCGTAGAACAAAAGCATTTGTTGTGGCAAGCAAAATTTTACAAATACTGCCGAATATTGTAGCAAAATAAAATTTATCTCATTTCATGTGGGTACATGCATATCATAATTGTAGTAAAATAGTAGGCGTGGGTAGCTATGAATCTTTTACTAATTTTGAAAGCATTTATTTTACTCTTCATTTTCTTTTACTTTAATGTTAAAACAGACAGTACTGTTAGCTATATTAAAGCTATTTATAATTATTTTGTTTATGTTTGACTTTGGTCATGAGTACGGAAGTTACGTTGACAATGCTCATTGCTAATCACTTGGGTTCAAATTGCCTCACTGGTTGCCGGGACAGCGGTTGTTGAATACGGGTCGATGGCGACGGTGAATAAGACATTATAAAATGATAAATATATATATTTATTTGTAAAATTTGTTTGAGTTACGCTAATACTGTTTTATTTCATTAATAAATAATTATTGCTCCTGACCACGGTTTAAATTGTGAAAGTACCTAAAAGTACGCAGTAGTAGTATATTACTGTGAATAAGTAACTTTAGTAATCGGGTCCCATTGGTACTATTCCGGCGTGGGAGCATTACATTCATTTGATATTTATTAATATTGAACATCAATGCATTAGTTGTACAATTTTATTTACACGACAGTCTATAATACAACTTACACTTGCTTTTAATCACTTTTATTTTAAGATCATTTTATAAACGCGCAAGACGAATCCGCAGTGACATATCGAATTCATATATTTTTAAACGACAACAGTACCAGTGACAATATCATCACGATTATGAAGTTGAGATGAATTATTAAGCGCGTAGGATTATCATATTATACGCATGGAAATTAATGTCCTCAATGTCGAGTTTCTTGTCATCTAAACACGGTAATACTTGTAATACTTGTAATAATTCCAGGCATCACAACAATCCAGATTGTAATTCGAATTCGTGTTGGAATGTTCTAGAATTACCTTACAGCTCAACGAGCGTGTGAGTGCGCCATTAGAGTTCTCGCTAGCTGTCCGGAAGGAAACACCGACATAGTTCTGATTCCAAGTCCATATGTACGTGCGAAATATACTTATGTTGTACGTTCAGCACTGTAGCGAAACTTTCTGTAAATAGAGCTTGTTGTTTACTGTTATTTGTATTACTATTGAATTTATGAAAAATATTGATTACCGCCGTCCGACACTGAAGTTAGGACTAAAACCTTTTCCACCACCTTCCACCTGAGTCTGAAAGGGATTTGACTTCTGTAATTGAGTTCTGTAAAGGGTGATAGGACATACAAAATTTGGATCGTGGATTGGTAGTGTTCATACACTTTTAGATGTTTTTTTCACAGGACTTAATTAGGTTTCTTCGCAATGTTTTCCTTTACCGCTAAGCAAATAATAATTAATTGCACATACGCACTTGATTTCGATAAATTAGAAGGGTACGCTTTGGATTTAAATCAGTCCCCTGACGTAAGTGGTTCAATTCCAAACTATTAGGTTATCACTGACTGATGATGATAGCTTTAACTAAGGTAGCACGCCTGCATTACTAAAATTTTAAGGTTGACACAAATGACTATGTTCGAACTTCTCTGGATACCCCAAGCCAATGCGGATTGTGTTCAAACTTTGCGTCATATTTTTCGAACAAATCACGAAAGCTTTTTATATTGCTGACTCATTCTTTCAGAGAATGACGTTCACAAAAGTATTTATAAGTTTTCACACCACTTAAAATCAAATTAATCATAAGCTCATTTGGTGCCCACTAAGTCTGACAACTAATAGTACGTCATTTACGTGTCGAAATTTGTTGGTTGGAAGTTGTAGTTAAACACTGGTGGCAGTCCTGAGTTTAATTCAGAATGACAGCAATTGTTATTTAAGTCGATAAACAATGTTTGAATGGTAAGTGCCTGGATCAATCAGTTCGTATGTGTCCGAGTAACTCGAACAGTATTCAGTGGATTCTATTGAAATTTTTACTGAAAGTTGGAAACCGAATTTTTTATATTTATCGCAGGAGAACGGGAATTTCCACGCATCTTGCGAGGTTTAAATAAAACCAAATATTTCCTGACACTTAATTACATTAATCACAGTTTTATTATATTAATCACAGTTTTTTTACTAAAATAACAAACTTTATAACATGAGGAGGACGATAACGTATGTATTTTTGTTGGACGTTCACTCATATTCCCGTCTTTTGTGGAATGACTTTTATTATTCTCTTTATATTATACAATTTTCATTATACAATTTTAATAAATAAAATTAATGTAACTATTAAAATCGCTTGTTGAAACGTTTTTAGCATAGTCAATTATCACTCATTAGATTTATGTTATATCTCAAATATTTATGATTTTAACATACAACAATACAAAATTAATGTCAGAAAAGGAGCAGCAAAAGGGTGGTCAAGTTAGATGATAATCTATGTGATAAAAGATTGTTTTATTTTGGTCACACCATCAAACAAATAAAAATTCAGATAATTTTTCTTCAGCATCTCCGTCATATAATTAATATCATTACATTTTCTCGTATAAATGCAACCCTTTAGTTTGAACAACCCCTCAGTTTGACCTGCCACGTCTCACCAAGTTGACATCCCCACTTGTCACAATTTCCACCCCTTCTCAGGAAAAAATCCGAGAAAATTTTCAAATATAATTCTTTCCTTATCTCTATGCGCTTTGAATACTAAAATGTAAATCTTAAGGAAAACATAAACTTCTATTGTTTATTAAAAGGCTTCTTTGCATTAATTAAGTTTATTAAAGTATCCAACACGACTTTCTTAGACACTATGATAAACGATGCTTAAAGAAATTTTGTAAACAATTGTATAATTTTTAATCAAATACATTTTTAAACTACATTCATACATGTGTACAAATTATTTTGTACACACTTTATGAATGTGTACACATTTTATGTACGTGTACAATTTCATGAGATCAATTTTATTATGTAACGGGTACTCAAGTTACGTTATATTTAATGCCGATATTTCGACCGAGTTTCATGGATCACGGCCACTACGAAACGAAGTTAAATAAAATCGTATAATAAAATATCTCGTAAAGTAAAGTAAAGTACCCGCTACATAATAATATAAATTCGTTTATATCACTTTTAAAATCATGTCTGCAACACTTTTTATGTGCCACTGCTGGTTATAGGTCTCTCCCCCACGGTGGGGAGAGCCATGAGTGCTTCTTCCACCACTACTCCAATGCGGATTGTTCGAGCGGATTGGTGACGAACCCACGTTGGATGTTTTCAAACCGCTCATAAATCCTCCGACGAGGTTTGACGACTGCTATCCTGCTAACAACCGGAACTGACAGCTTAACGTGCCCTTCGAAGCAAGGAAGCGCGCATGAAATTTTGCCGCTAGCGGTGAACCATTTAACTACCAACTGCGCCCGATATTGCTTTGTATTGACGCCCCGTGGCGGGGCGGTTACCACACCGGTCTGACACAAAGAGGGTTCCGGGTTCGATCCCCGGCCAGTCAGAAATCTGAATAATGTATTTAGATTTCTGTTCTAAATCTGGGTGTTTGTGTATCGTCTTTGTGTGCGTACATGGCATCTACGACACAGGGAATCCTAGTGTGGGACTATGAGTGACGAAAGCGTCTTTGTTTTTGCAGATCAGTTGACATGTACACAAGCCGTGGGAATATACGCGCTTCATTTTTAAAATCATAAAACAAACTATGGTTGCTACTAACAAACTTAAGTCAACATCGTTAGCTAGCCTGTATAAATAATAAAAAAGGTACTGGTAATTGGTCTTCGTGTGTATTTCAGGCTCGGTTACCCTAGAGCACCGTCTAACATATGAGTTTCACTGTTCAATAAGATATACTTGTGATATACAAGTTATTTATATATGGATCAGTAACATAAGTATTTACGTCCTCTTCATATTGTCTTTAGTCTGTTTAACATTAAGATTTCGTTACTGCTCTTATAATTAAATAACAACAATTACCGCGCTGCAATAAGACATAGATAAGTTTGTTTGCAATGCTGCTGCAGTTGAACTACGAAAAGTTTCAAGTGAAAAATCTTTTAGTAAACGTTACTTTTATTGTATAGATAAGTTAAAATTTTAAATGAATACTGCTAAATTCCGATAAAATTGTAAAATTTATTATACATACTGAATATATGTATTATATATCTTCTGCTTAAGAACAGGTTAATTTAAAAAGCGTTTACACTACTACGCGTTCAACGCGCGTTAATCTCTTATCATAAGAACCTGGCCTCAAAGTTTATAGGTAATAGTTGCCTCCATGAACATCAGGAATAAATACAAATATGTTTTTACCCGCACTACGTGGTCTAAATAAGAACGCCTCTTGTCTCTCTTTTGTCTGACACTTGTGTCAACTGGAATCGCACCTCAAAGGGTTCTCTTTATATTTGTATCTTTGTGATATCATATCCCACGTAGCAATAAGCGGTCTATCCTTTACAAGGTTAATTAGAATCTATTTTTAACCGTAGATTGATGTGTTATAACACCCACGTTCTACAACTTAGTCACATAAATCACACGAGACACTGTTAAAATTATGACAAAATGATTATTAATAACTAGCTGGTGCCTGCGAATTCGTGTGCATAAGATTTATAATTCAAACAGCCTGTTTTTTTCTCCAAGCTTATCAAACTCCATTCTTATAAAATGCTAGAACGCGTAGCTGTGGAACAATTAAAATTTGCAATAAACCAATATTTAACTCTTTTTCGAAAATAAAAATACCCTCTGTTATTCTTTATAACATAAGCTATCCGCCAGTGGAAGTTAAAATGAGCCGGTTAAAATCGGTCAGGTAATTTCAAAGATTAGCCGGAACAAACAGACAGATAGACAAAAAATGTAAAAATTGTTATTTTTTTAATTTAAGTATCGTACATGAATAGTTTCACATGCGTTTAATGAAAATCTATTAATTTGGAGTCACAAACAGACACATCAATTTTATTTGTGTATAGATAACTACATATATGGATTTAAAACGGTGACTAGTTCTGGATCCTACAAGAAATTTAGTTCCTTGTCTGATATTTGCCATTTGTGTGCTGGTGAAAGCAATAAATAAATACCTCGCTAGTCCGCAGTGTCTCCCTTTGGCGACCGGTCAGCCCAAAACAAATATTTTACGCACTTTACGATCCTGAATTCCGTAAAAAGTATACATGATATAACCGAGCGTGTTCGAATCTGTTTTTCGAATTTTCATGTACAAATTCAAATTATTTCGACCAATCGAAATACTGATCAATATAACCTAACTTAAGAAATGATCGATTCCCCATACAACGCGTAATTCTCTAATTCATCCACTTCACATTATATTTTCACGGCTAAAAGTAGCTTATATTATTCTTCCGCTGTTCCCGAAGGCCCCATCTATCTTAATATCAAAAATCATTAAAATTGGTTCATCTCAGGCTGCAAAATCACATACAAATTGACTATCGCATTAATTAACAAAATATTAGTGTAGTCTATAATTTTGTATCTGTTTTTTATTCTAGATACTTTTATACTTCTAAAATAGTTCCAAACAAATTTAAGAAGAATCTATTTTATATATCCATCCATATATTCATGTATAACACCTACGCCCGCCTACAACTTACTTAGTCACATAAATCACACACGGAATAATGTCACAACTATGATAAACTGATTTATTAATAATCTTAATTTACTTCAAATTGGAGTGAATCATCAATCGTATGTAACTCATTCGTCCTATCAGGAGTACATTAGATTAGTATTCGTATTACTGTAATCTGATTTGACCTTAATCGTCAACCGTGTGCTATTGTGATATAACTGACATAGGTTTGATTCAAATGAATCCCATTAAGCAGTGCATATCATAGAAAAGGGTACTAGCGTCATAAAGATCACAAAGAGGCAAAAAATATTAGTTTGTTGCGAATAGAGCACCGTTTAGAAATAAAAACGAAAGGAAGAGAAACGAAAAATTACGCTATCACACATCATGTGGGTACTCGCTGGCAGCAGCTCAATAAATGTCGTAATTGCTATTAAGGTTTTTATTATACTATTTATTGTTTTATTTCCTGTTATTAGCACTCATAAAGCACGCCAATTGTAAAAATTTAAAGTATTAAACTGCATAAGACGGACAGACGGACCAGGGTAATATGGTACCATTGAAAGGCTGATGGATTGATTGGCACTCTATGGATACTGAACTTAAAAAATATGTTGAGTCACATATAATAGGATAGTAAGAACCATTCTCTTATGTAGAAATATGCGTGTCTACGATGCCTCCGGAGATGAATCAGGAACAATTTGCTTATCTTTAAAAAAAAATATCATTTATGAAAAACATTTACAGTCATACGTAAAAACCTAGGTAGATAGTAGTATAGTACGTAGGTAGTAGCCATTTAACCATCAATTAAAAGACAACGAAATCAAATGCGATGTCATTACACCGAATAACAAAATGACTGAACTAACATTAAAGGTACACCGCAACGTAGTTTCAACACGCAACATCGACATTACCAATTATCCAATACAAATATACCAGTGAAAAATCTTCCATCAAACAAATATCAACCTTCTTACAAGTGAGTAAGACCAAGTCGCTACACAGACCTAATTCTTAAATGTACTAACAATAAATAAAAGTCGTTTATGTAATCAAAGTTAACCTAATTGATTCTGTCTTTACTGATTCTAATGCGATAATTTACTTCAGTTGGTAGAACTATTTTGTTCATTTTGTTGTCTACATTTTAACTATCTCTGTATATTGATACATAACGATGAGTGTAATTATTATAATTTATAATTATTGTATTCAATTTCATAATTTAATGTAACACATTTTAATTTTCCAATGGTATTAATCTAAATGTTATTTATCTCATTTGTCCCCTGTT
>DWOQ01000029.1:0-18047 GCA_018251115.1 Codatractus alcaeus
ATTCCAATATTCTTTTTAGATACTTATCTCAATAAATACCACGACATCTTCATTCATAATTAAGTTTTAAGAAAGTATGATTTATAAGCAACACGCGTTCAGCCAAGTGTGCTTTCTTGTTGTGGAGAAGTGAGTTTCTTTTTAATTTTTCTTTCTCCATACAAACAAACAACGCACACGAAGTCGCGGGTATCAGCTAATAGTAATCTAAAATCGAGGCTTGGATATGTATCTGGCCGGGTATTGAACCCAGAATCAGTATGTCAAACGGGTATGGTAAACCCTCCGCAAAATGGTGTATTAGTCACATCTAAATGTTTAATAAATTCATATTTAAACAATAGCAAAAATAATATGTTTTTACGGGCTTCATGTTGCCGTAAAAACGATATATTTTTTTACGTGCCTTCATGATGCCGTAAAAACTATGTCATTTTTGTTTCGTGGCTTCATGAAATTAGAAGTACTATTCGCATTTGGTATGCGATTAGATTACACTTAACAATTGCACTTCACTTCAATAAGCGTCAACTCTCAATCAAACGGAGTACAATCACTAAGTCCCATTATCTTCCTGTTACACCTGGCCGCTTGATTTGCATTCGTAGTGCACTTGATAGCTACCGTTTCACACTTACATGTATACGAGATTGTCTGCGCGTCATTTACATGTGACTGCATCCGAAGACGCATTTAGATTGATACACTACAAACTTGGAATAACAATATCGGGCTAGAAGGAGACACTACAATATTAAGGGAGTAGCACAACACAAGTACTTATATTAAACATTGTGGCAATTATTCATAAGCGTTATAATAATAATGTTGAAACTTTCTTTAATTGATAAAGTAAGAAGTAATACGTAAAAACTAATTTCAAGCTACGCTTTCTTTTAAACTTTTAAGGTAGGAGAAAATTGAAACAGATCAAAATAAAATTTTATTATGTAACGGGTTACTCACGATACGTTTTTATTTATTGCCAATATTTCGGCCCAGTTACACGGATCGTGGTCACGGCGAAACTGCGGTGGCAGGGAGAAACCGTTGACAAGCTCAGTGCTTGTTGACCACGATTCGTGTAACTGGATCGAAATATTGCCAATAAATAAAAACGTATAGTGAGTAACCCGTTATGTAATAAAATTTATAAATTCCGCGATAATATTAGTTTAAAAACATAAATCAAAATAAAAGTTGATTCGAAGTACAGACGTTAGTAGGTATGGTTAGGGTTCTAGTTCTACGTTTGCGTTAAGTTGGTTTTGCTGTTTGCTAGTTCTTAAATCATACTACGTCTTCTCAGTCTACGATGTAGTTAAGGTGTAGTTCATAATCCGAGGTGAACGTCCCATATCTCACCATCTGTGTGTTAACGGCCGGGTTTAACCGTAATGCTGGCAACTCGCAGATTCGTGCCAGGTGCCAACAGCCTACGCAGCTTAGGGATATCCGTGTCTGCTACGCCGTAGACATCAACTTGAAATCACAACACCGAAAAAATACAATGCCTTACAGATTGATGCAAATGTAATTTTACAGGTGTATTTTATTATTCGGTGTTGGCTGTCGTTTTTAAAAATTAATATACAATTTTAGATTTATTGTAAAAACTAAAATGCACTTAGGAAATAATTTAGGTAAGTCCACCTAATACAAGTTATTTAATAGTTGTTTAATAATTTTTCGATTTTTATACCAATTGTCTTGCTTTTCTGATCATTTAACAAAATTATAGCAGACAGTAGAAATAACAAATGTTAGTTTTGAAGGACCTTGCTTTAATATTCAAAACATATGGTGGTTTTCGTGTGACAAATTTTACAAGTTTTCCGACTGTACAAGATTATAATGATAATAACAGGTTTATTAAAAGCAATAGTCCATAATGGCAGTGCTATAGGACAGTTGTTAGGGCGGGGGTCGGTAATTTGGCAGCCTGACATCAACGCTATTGGGACTCCAATTTCGTGGCGACAACGTGTTACTGAAATTGTTTTTATTGCTCATACAAGAAGTGGAACGTCAAACTCGTTAGTGTTGTAGAAAAAATCAACATAAAATGAAATGATACCCGTTATATTACGGCGGATATTTTTATGTTAGTGTTAGCAAACTGTTGTGCTATCCATCTGATGTTAATTGGTCACGACATCCATAACTTGCTAGAAAGATATTAACTTTAAACATTATATTACTCATAGACAATCCATATTGTACCATTACATTCAAGTCTCTTATGCCTTATAAAATATATGAATAATCTAAAAGCACGTTGATCTAAAATTTAATGATCATTTGTCAATGAGGTACTTGTGAAAGTACACGTAATTTGTACTATAAAATTGAAAAATACATATAAAAACTATACATTAAAAATCCGAGGATAAACATATGTTCACACGATAGGAATTAAGTATTTTGCGTTTTGAAGACGATTATAAATGCTGTACTATAAATATACGAGTAATTTGTTGGCACAGTGACTAACAAGATGGTGCAATGTACGAATAATAATTACTGCTGAAAAACAAACTTTAAGTTCTTCAAAGCTTGGAACCTGCATCATATAATTGGTCCGGGCCAACAGTTTGTGCTCTACAATCGGAACTTTGTGCTCCGGTGTCCAGTAATTAATCAACTTGTTTGCTTGCGATTGAGAGGTATCATTGAATAAGGTGAAAGGTGCTGCTAATTGTCAAACTTTGCGCTCTTCGCTGTTCACTCGAGATACACAATGGTCGTATCTACAAAGTAGATTAGAAGACGCTATTGCGTATATACTATACCAATATTGTTAAAAACTATCGCATATAATAATTATAAAGTGCATATCCTTGTAGCCTTTGTAGATGTTTATAATCAATGTCGAGCGCGATCTAAAATCGCATGGGTGAACGCCAGTGGCTAAATTTTATTTCCGACAAATAGCAGTCATTAATCCTCGTTGGATTACTTATGGGCTGGTTGAACGTGCGATACCGGTTGGTTACCGATCCGTACATCCTTCCACTAATACTAATTTGAACAGTGTGGTGACGTATACTCAATGTACTCCCCGATTATACGTCAAAAAGGCAGGCAGGCAGGTTATGTATGTCGTTAAGTTAGCTAAATTGTAAATAATCTCGTTATACATCTAAGTATACATATTTTTAGGGTTTTATGTGTATAATAATTTAATTATATCGACAACACTTATGTTATGACCAAAAATAGAATGCTACTGATATGATCACTATATTAGCTTTCCGTTATTGTAATGTCAATATGAATACCACAACGTACGCTTATGAAGACGAACATGGATTTTAAAGTAGGTACGTACAAGTCATATTCCATTTCACTAAGTAATCGAAAACAAAGAGTTTCCTCTTCACTATATACTACACAACGCTAGGCACATCATCTAACTCTATCTACTTTGTAGATTAAACTGAGAGGTTGCGAAAATAGTGAAATCAATTTCGCAACGTAAGGAAACGAGAATGGAGAACAAATTCGAGGGCCGGCACTAACCGTTGAGGGAACGGAAGGTGCTTGGTTACTGCGAACATCTGCATACTGTGAGTTGTTTACCGTCTCGAGCCAGTCTCAAGACAATTTATTTGAAAGGTGTCGCGGCGCAATCCACTCTTGTGATCTTCTCGATACAAATAACCTTCGAATACCCCTGAATAAATCACTATGCTTGACCCAACTATGCCATTTTCGTAACTAGATGTGTCTTAAACAACGTCGATGTGACCGACTTTGTTATGATATTACGTTAATAGATCATTCCTTCGTTTGTCAGGTTTGCAAATACCTAACTCCAGATCCACAGCCAAGACTCCATCGTCGTCATCTGTTATTTGTAGTACTATGTTTGGGACGTACTTCTTTGTTACGATTACTAGTCATGTCAGTAGAATTTCATCCTTCTTGTTCATGCGAATATGTTTGTAAACTCGCTCGTGTATGCAGAGGCAGAGGCCTGCACGCTTATTGGATCAGACTGCACGTTGATTGGCTTGGACTACACAATGATTCGATCTGACTGAAAGAGATTCGTGAAACGGATATTCGTGGGTATAATTTTACAAAGACCCATTCGACTATTAATATAGCGAGAAGTTTATTTTACAGTGTGCCTACTTTACCTAAAATTGTCCCTAAAAGTATTGCGAACGAAATTCTTATATGAACGTTCAATTTCTACATTACCCAAGATGAAATCCATAATTAAAAAAGACGGAAATAAAGCAAATTCGATTTAAATCGCGGGTTATCCGAGCTCTTATTCTTATTATTTCGGAAATGGAGTGAAACGACATCGAAATTTACTTAATTACGTTGTAAAGATACCGATCTGAATAAAGTCGGCTCGCTGAGGCCGGGCGGCTCGCATTCGGCAGACGTTCTCGATCACATCAGATTACTGTTAATAGGATTTATGTATTTTTTCAATATGGCCTCGGTTTATTAATACTTATGGGCACGTAGTCTGTTGAACGCTTAATGTGCACAGAACGCTTAATGTGCATAGTCAGCATCTATGTTCGGTCTCAAGTATATTCGTTAGTTAGTAGGTTACTTATGTTACTGGGCAGTAGTAGCCACTTAAAATCAGGATATACTCGTTTGCTTATATCCAAAAATACGTTTTAAAGTCTTTCTTGTATTTAATTAATACATTTCGAAATATAATTATGATTCCATGAATTTTATTGAATTTTTGCATCGAAAAAGCATACATTATTATGTAAAACAGGATACCTAGTTTACCCGCGCTCCTTACCTTACTTCGCAGAATATACAATACACTACAAATCCGGTGTAAGTATCTCATTTTGAATCAGTATGAAAATGGAAATCCACCTACGCTTCGGAGACATACGGTTCTTAAATCTAGTTGTATTACATTAACTTTGTTATTTTATAAAATAATAAGATCAATAATTAAACTTATCGTGAAGCAATGCATTTCAATCATATTAGAACATTTAATGTGCAGCAAACGTATTCAAACGTACTACATATACTTTAGCTAATGTTAAATCATTTTATGAAAATCGGTGTCAGATGCGGTGACACTCGCGAGGACTTAAAAACAACTCATAAATGTAAATCCCACAATCTTTAAATCAAAGCCCCATCCGGAATACTGCAGCCATATTTATGTTAATAAAAATATTTGAAACCACTAATTCAAATTTGTATAAATACTCAGGTTTCGATAATTGATTATGTCTGCTAAGACCTTATTGTAACATAACTTTTAGGCAATCCAGAAGAACTGCATCTTAGGTCTTTATACCTCTCTTTAATTTAGTTTTCATTTCCATCGATCGAAACGAAAACTTTATTTATTTTTATTGAGTATAGATTAAAAATTTATCCAGTATTCCCAAGCTATATTAAAGTTTTGATCGATCCTCAGAACGAAATGAAGTGTCCTATTGCGACACACGGTGCAGTCTCAATCTCGTTAGCGGCCGTACTGGGACGTCGCCGGCTGAAATAGAAAACGTTGGTGATTAATTGCCAATTACTCCAACTGTCGATTAATCGCACGCCCACTTCTCCTTGCTTAAACTTCTCTTGCGTTTATTATTCGCAAATATATATTTTTTTATTTTATACGAGTAATATAATAATACGCGATTATGCTAGAACTTTATTTGATGTATAAATTGTAAATATTATAATAAAGCAACGCTTTTTATATCAAGATACAAAACAAGGCCGATGTATACAGTAAGCCGGTTATCAGCTCATTTATTCTTATTTAATATGATAGTACGTGATTCTTATTTAGTAGGTCGGGCGTAGTTTTAATGCAATTTAAAGCTTTATAAATATTGCAGCTTTACTTTATTATTACATTATCCTCATTTCTATAAAGAGATGCATTTACTAACATTAGCATGGACTAAACAATAATTTCTCCCTGTGAAGCTATAAAGGAATGTATGAGAGATTTCCGAATACTATGAAAAAATACTTTATTTAGCACAGATGGGGTAGATTCGTGTTTTGACCAGTTGTAAAACATCATTTTCTTCCTGTAGCCCTGCATAATGACTTTACAACATGCAGTGCGAAGTCCCCAGTGCTAAAATTGTAATTTGCCTTGATATAATCCAATATTTAGCATGGTGTAATTGAATATTTTTCCAATTTGTCGCGCGTAATGGGGCAAGATTGAGTTGAGTCCCCGGCGAGGGGCAGGACACTTCGACATCTCATCTTCACGCATAATTTTGCCCTTTCAATTAATTTCCTTTTCCATAAATATTGTTTTATTTAGTTTCATCGAAGAGGTTTTATAATTACTTACCAACTTTTAAATTGTGTGAAATTTTATACTAAAGTATGATAACAACAATTTTAATCACATTTTATCTAATAATTTATCTAATAATCATTCATCATCACACATACATCCCCAAGATATATCACGGGACAAATGACTAAATTATTAATGAACTAACCTTTGTCTTTGTTAAAATTTCGTGTTGAAATTGCATCATGTTGCCCAAAACTGTATATTCTCTCCCTCGACGCTTACCAGCATGACTACAACTACTTATTCTATATTTTTTCTTGTAGATTACAAAAGGTTCGTTAGTATTTAATAATCATAACATTTTTAATAAGCATAATATTAAATACTAAGAAATTGTATTGAGTTGTTTGGGGGCAGTTGTATAATAAATTTTAGTTTCATAAATTCTACAAATTAAACTACTACACTATAAAACAGTGAGTGCCGGTTAAAATCTTCGCAACTAATAACGACTAAATAATATATTTGACCAAAAACAAATCACACAAAACGCTTCATTCTCATCATTCATAACAGTCTTTTTACCAAACTCATAGCTGAGTTACGCGAACGTTGCGTAGCCATACATCAGGCAACGTATGCATGTCATGTCCCATCGCCCATACTGCGGATTACTGCTGAATTCAGTTCCATATACTCCATGCACGTCACGCGTTTGTACTAGTCGCGACAAAACGACCCCATCTTTCATACCGTTCATCCCAAATAAGTGTATAATACAGGATAGGCCCTATAATCATATCCAATCGATCACTATCAAAACGCGATCGCCTTTTTGCGGTCACACCCATGTTTCTCAGACCGTAAATCGAATAGATATCGCTTTATTGGGTCATTGGTTAGCTAGAATTGAATACCCTGCTGATTCCAGTTTCACAGACTTTAAGTATGTTCCGCGTAGTTTTGAGTCGCCAATAAAATGACTTCATTTTCCTTTACTATGTCGTTCACAGTGATACTGGGTTAGTATAGGAACATTTCAATTACACTACTAGTTATATTATTATATATAAGATATTTTTATATAAGACTTAATGTTAATAGCGACAAAAATATAAATAGCAAGTGGATAATTGACTAAACAATGACTCAGGAATAGTACTGCTCAGAGGTAGCAATGCAGTACTGACTGATCATTATAATTACATATAACTCCTATCTAATTTTAATTATTTTCCACGTATACGTGGAGGGTATTTCTTTACTTTAAGTGATCTACACGCCTGTTCACTATATCATAAAAATGGATACAAGAATATTAAAAGTGTCCATACAAAATATGTTTTACAACACAAATATTGTAACGTAAGGCTGCAATCTCAATTTTATGTTGCTACATAGCAATATAAGCGATTGTCACGAGCAATTAAATTTTACAGTTCCTTCCACGATTACTTGAGTTTCATCACCGGTTTACGATATTCGTGTTATTGCATTTTGACGTAGAGTCGGCAGAGACGTCGGTCTACGTCACGTCGGCTCATTCCAGTGGCGTTCGGCTCTCGCATACTAATATTCCCTGCGAGCGATTCCATGTAATTCCACTCAGTACTCCGCAAATTGAGAGCCAACCAGAATCGTGAATATGTTACAATAACACCCGTCGCAGCGGACGGCCCAGGAATACCTCGCGGTTACAGAATTCATCTCACAGTAATCCCGCCCGCTTCGCGAATGCATTTGTATCCCATCAATATTAATAGACATAGAAGGAATCAACGATGGAGGAGACATGGTATCGATGTTTTTTACAATAACTGAGTATGAACATCAGTTTAAGTCTAAACCTCCACAAAAAAAATAACTACTACTAATAAGATAACAAATGACTATTTCAAGAAATACTAAAAAAATATATAATTTTCTATACGCCATCATGCTTACATGTCATAAGTAAGTGAGGTATTGCAACATATGATTCAGCCCCCGTAATTCGCCGCCGCTTGAGGCTAAACAAACTCTGCTTATCGCGCGGCATAAATTGGCAACACGTCGTAAGGCGACCCGCACTCCGCGTGCCGCGCCGGCTTTATCAGCAGACTCTCGTAAACCTCGCCCGCTGTTATTGCGGCTCGGCGACATTTTTCGAGACTTTTTTCATATCGCAAACACCACCCGATTGTTGCACGAAACGTCGGTATCGCCGCAGTCGAAGCGCGTAAACGATTTGGCCTGCGTCGATAAATACATAAGCGAGTATTTGGCAATGTACGCCCGCTCCGGCCCGGTATCAACTGAAAAAGCGCGCCGCCTTGAGCACTGGCGTAATTAGAGGCCAATCGTAAAACGAAAGGGTTGCGCCCGGAACGTCCCATCTGATAATGAGTGCTACTGGCGCGGCTCCAGCCGCCGCTCATATTAGGCAGCTCTCTCCACCGCTATCGTTACGACTTTTACACTTTTACGAGTTGTTTAGTTTACAGAACCGGCTGTGTTCGAGCGCGTGCACTGCCAAATGCTAGTTCGCGGCTCACCGCGTGCGGGCCGCTCCCTAAATATCCCGCTACGTGTTAATGAGATGCACGTTTCAGCCTCGTTTGGCATAACGAACTCGCAACCGGATCGCATCCCTTACATCATTACCTAAATATTTAGCCCTTATTGTATTTGGTTTGATTTGTTATCTTCGGCATTTCTAACAATTCTTTATTGTTTGGCTATATATATACATATATACCAAAATATAGTGTACATTCTTCCTTTTAACTGACCATATTACCTTTTCTATTATTCTGAAACCCCTCACTCAATATTTATTTTTCTAGCAAACAGCCGTATATCTAAATTACATAAATTCACACATATATCAGAACAATAAGAACACTTCAAAAGCTATAGCATAAGTTAGAAATATGTATGTATTTTAATATAGTAATATATCAGTTTTTTTTATGTTGAGGCACTTGTAATCCACCACTACAGCTACTATGTTACCGCTAAACTAAAACAACTTATTTTGACAGCTCAATATGTAAGAAAATGAAAACAAGTCTAAAAAAGCACAAACAAATAAAAATGACACAAATAATACATTAATGTCTGTAACAAACCAACTACTATGTTTCCTTCTACATCACAAAACACAAAAACAATTATATTACTTCTGTCATCCTTATACCAAAACAAGAGAATCGATTTCGAATAAGAACTTATCGCCTGACAGCTTCCGCTAAACCAACTGTTTGCATCCGTTTACAATGAGACATCAGCCTCTTTCCGATGATATCAATTTCGTTCAGTGGCTCTTAATTAACATTTTCTTTTCTTTCTTTACAGGTGAGTGAGAAGCTGAATACAAAACCCGCGGGCCTCAGAGACAAAAAAGAATATTACACCGCTTTCAATTCGAACACACAGAAGAAAAAATATGATCTGCACTTTTGTAAACGCAAATGAGTTTCCCTTTGAAACGTGGGACTTAATTTAAATACGTTGCTGAACAGACGCCTGGTAACTAAAAGGCATTCGAACGTCTGGAAAAATATCCAGATGCCTAAAACCTAAAACATAGTAAAAGTGTTATATTTTTTCAAACTAAATTGAAAATCATGCCTTTACACTTATTTTAAAAATTTCGTCTGAATTCAAATCTCTAAATCTCCCGTAAAACTTCGCTAAAATCTAAAATAAGTACAAACACAAACAGATTCTTTAGATAATGCTGTTCGTTGTAGTAGCCGTTAGTTACACCAAATACAAAGCGATCGTAGAAACGTAGTATTCCCAAAATTTCAAATCGTATACAAATATTCATCAAGTAACCACTGTAAACAAAATTCCCATAAAAATGTTGCAAGACTCGGGATATCCTTCATAGACATTAAGATTACGCCACTATTTAAAAATTATTTCTTCCACACGTATCTATTGTAGCGATCATAACACAAGGCACCCGTACACGTAAATTAGTTTAAACTATCTTGAAAACTGAAAGATGACAGATTCTACAGTAATTTCATTCTATTCAGTCAAGCATTTTCCAAAATTCTACTACACTTAAAATTATCAAAAAGCTTGCCTCATTTAGAACATTTAATGCTATAACACTTATTCCTATTAAGATTTGAATAAATTAACCCGATGCTCTAAATACACATACAAACAAAATTTAAATGACAATTATAAACTTCAAAGAACACTTATAACTTGCAATCGATTTAGTTATGTCAATTATGATAATAATTAACCCTTATCAAAACTATTTCGTATCAGTTACTTGATGGTATAGTTATAAAGTAGCATCCAAAACAATATAGTTTAATGTATCATCTGAAACAAAGGAATGGAAATTTGCTAACAATTCAGTAGAGTGCATACTCAAGCATAGGACAAAAGAACAACTATATCACGAGCGTAACTCGTTACATAAGTGAGATTGCAAGGACTTCGACCTTCAAAGCACTGACCCCGGTGTTGTCGAACCTGCACTAGAGTTTGTACAATGACCTCTATTATAGGTAGATCTGGGAAATCACGGGAAAATGTAGTTTACCGTAGATAAACATATTGAATTTCAACAAACCGTTTACTTCTGAAGTATGGACCGAATGTACCGTTGAGTCAAAAAACGTCGACGTATTCGTTTTTAAGATGTTAATTTACATACGCCTCATTCTGTACAATAAAATAGTATTACCAAGTACACTATTACTACAGTGGTATTACTACAGCAGTAAAATCCTGAAATTAAACTTCATTTTAATTATCCTATTCTTAAAAAATCTAAAATATTAATGTCGGACATAATCATGAGTAAGTAACTTGATTTTGGTTTCTGGTACATGAATTATGTGTGTAGTATATACAAATATACACTTTTGTTCAATTTAGGGCAGTATTTAAAGGGAACATTAATATAAGTGTAGTAACAAAGAGTACTAGCGCGGGCAAGAACCTTCTAGTTGCAGTGCGCCGCCCTACAGGGCATGCACCCTTGTGCCACCGCTTTATGCGCTCGACTTGAGAAAATATTCTTTATGTAACGCTACACCACCCGTGTTCAACAGTTCAAATACACTGGAAAATTGTTAAACACGATAACAGTAACGAATGCAATAAAAATATGCAAGCATTAATCGTCGAGGTATTAAGAAAGGCAATTGCAATGGATCTTAGACTAAATAACACTACTACTTATCCTTATTGCATTTCCGTATTTACTGTTTGTAATTCTTTACTATATTTTAGTGTTACTAGTACTAAATTGTTGTTTACTAGGAATTATCGTAACTATGAATATATCAATGCTAATTGAAATAAAAAGTCTTGCGTAAAATACTTTTTTGCCGAACTTGGCGACACACTGCTGATGACACATTTTCACCCGCCTACGGTAAAAGGGATTTTGACCGGTATATTTGCATATGTATTCATGCCTGTTCTCTATTAATTTCCAGACTACTTATCATAATGACAATTGACGTATCGTTGAAAGCTCCTTGAAGTAATGTGACTGTGACGTCACGTTAAATTGGGGATATAAAGTTTTTTTTAAATAATTTGTTAGGTAAAGTCTTAATTAGCATATTTTAAATAGGTATATAAATATTTACAACTGTTGCATGCGGCTTTGCTTGCATGCATTAGATAATTGGTAATAATTTCTAAAATCACACCTCACTCCAAGTCGACCAGAACCTTAAAAAAAATGTTTTAAAACTAAATTCTGTCCACTGAAAACTCACTCTCTAAAAAGTATGAAACATAGTGTTTATTATGTGTTTATCTATTTTCATCTATCATGTAGCTATAAACTATTTAATATTTACCGTATTTAAATTAGATAAGTTATGTATACCTGATGTATTTTAACGTATTAATAAACATTTATAGTAATATCCAGAAGATAGGAGAGGTCGTATGTCACTTTCCATAAAAATAATACATTCAAACATTAGAAAGCGATCATAAACTTTAGTGTAAAGTTCCAAGGAGGTAACTAATAAATTATCATTTTTCTGTACGTTTGCCTACCTTCCGAAAAATAATAAAATCTCTAAATTCCTTCCATCTAAGGGTATAAAACGTAACTATTATCGTATCACACAAAGGAGCCATAATTCAGCAGTTATTGCAAATAAATGTAACCATCCGTTACTTTGTAAATTTTAATGTTCACAAATAGAAAATAGACTAAGGATTTGAGATACATTTTTGCGAATGTAATGTAATAAATAACAAGCGGAGAATACAGCAGTTTATTCCAGAGAACGAATGGATTATAACTGGATGGTAACATAAATAAAATCGGTAGCTTGAACTTTATTATAATTGCATAAGCATGTATACGGGACGATCACCCGGGAGTACGTTGCCCTTAGAACACGCCTTGTTCCAAATGAGACTCCACCTTAAAACTATTTTCAAGTTGTTATTATGTATTGATAAAATCTCATAGTTCTATAATTCCAACATTTTGAAAACAATATATCAGTTTCAACAACACATAAATGAATATTTGTAAAAACATACATGAATCAGGATCAATACAAAATTACCCGACAACATAAGTAACAATTTGCAAGGATCATAGTCCACGTGACGGTTTCAAGTTGCAGAGATTATCTGCTCAAATCCCAACGGTTATAAATTTGCCTAAACTTGTTAAGTTGCTTCAATGTTTGCCCGGACGTGCGGGCCCATTTAGCCCCTAAACCAACCGCTAACTTATGTCCAAGTGCCAATATCCAACACAGATAGCAGTGAGTCTTCTCTACTGCTCTACTCCGACCGACGCTACAGTAATTTGCGCATTTGTGGCATTAAATATATCACTTCTACGAAACAGATTGATAAATCAAAAATGCCGTGACTTTTCCCTATTATTCTGCACCAGACCAATAAGTATCGTTTTACTGTTATGTTGTTATGATAGATATTGTTATTCGTATTTGATTAACTTATAAATGAAATATAACTTTCACCGGTTAAATAGAAAATCGTTATTTGCTGGTACTATATTAAAAAGGAGGATGGGTGTTGAAATCAAGATATTATAAATTTAAACATAAAGCTTTCTGCTTCCAAGTGGAAATGAACATTGATACTATGAGTATACATCACTAGTGTTTACCTCTTTTGAAAGCGATGTAATAAAATTCAGCTTAAACGTACCTGCCAGTTTCTCTCTCCGGATGAGGTTTTTGGTAACTTTGTGTGAACTTTTACTTAATATCTCTGATTCAAGTGAAACCCACTAAAGATTGAAAATTTTTACACCGAGCTTTAAAAAGTAAATTTTCATTTATTTCTAACATATTAGCGAATACGCAAATTGCCAAGTTCTTCTCTTCTCCTTTATCACGTGTCGTGTTTTGTCAGTGTTTTTCAATTTGTCTTACCATTATTAGTAAGACATCCTTTGTTAATGCTGCGATTATCTCCTTGTCCCCTGCAATCTATATCAAAAAAGTCTATTATTTTAATATTTACTGTTGTAATATGTTTGCGTACCTAAACGCAATTCTAATGTTGCCTCAGAATTCCGCTGTAGGCGGTCCGACGTCTCATTTTAAATGTATCAAGAGTTCAGGCAGAGTTGCAGTGCCGGCAGCGGCGAGCGTCTGAAAACAATCTCAACTGCGTTAATCACTTATTTACGACCGGGGTCCACCTCGCCAGAGTATTTCTAATGAACGCAGAGAATTCCAGGGAATCCTAATGAACCGTGGGAATTTCGATTGTAATGAACCGAACTACTTCGCAAGAGGTGCGGACATTTTGCTGGTCGTACTGTCTTAAATCGAGTTGGACATTGTAGAGAGTGCGGTCCTGTTGATTAAGTTTCGCAGTACCGTTCGTGTGGATTGGATCATATATACAAACAACTACATACGCTCTCACTGGAGCCTACATTTTGATACTATTAAATTATTTTTGTTTTATATGAACGAAATCTTAAAAGCTTTTTACTGTCGATATATGTCCTGTGATATTCACTGTACGCGTCCTATTCTGTAAATCTCCTTCCAGTCGTAGAGTATTATAATGAGTTTTGCAGCCCATACATGCATTCATACATGCGTGGCTCGTTCATAAGATGAAAAGCAAAAGGGTTTGAAGTTCATTCAGACGCTAAGATCTCAGCAGACAATAAAAATAAAACCAGATGCTACTTGAAACTTATGAAAAAGTTTTTGTATCTGACAATTAAATCCATA
The DNA here is from genome assembly GCA_018251115.1 of Codatractus alcaeus. Taxonomy (NCBI): domain Eukaryota; kingdom Metazoa; phylum Arthropoda; class Insecta; order Lepidoptera; family Hesperiidae; genus Codatractus; species Codatractus alcaeus. The sequence goes on from DWOQ01000029.1 coordinate 14,494, forward strand.
GGTGTCATTTATGCGTATCTTCTCATGTCTTACAAAAAACATACCAAAGTTACAGCTATACGGCAGAAATTGAATACGAGTGGAGCTGATACCACCACTCACTGTTCTGCCATTTGATTAACCCACATACTATTTCCGGCTTTGAAAATTTTTCAACGGTTGAATTGTTGTATTACGATAGTTGAATATTATTACTAAGCATCGGGAGCAACCGGGAAGTAATTTCTCTCGGTTCCGGCGGATATATCTCTCCCCGAGCGCAGAGACCTACGACTAATCGGTTTGTCATTTCCGCAATCGACCGCCGCGACGCCGTTTTGAATACTTAATATTCGTCCTTTGTTTACGTCGTTGTGTTGCGTTCTAATTCGTCATTCCCGTGGAAGTGAATTGGAAATTACAATCGCAATCCCGCAATACGGAGGGAAAAACTCTTATGGGAAATCGCAAAGCAGAATAGTTTAACTTTACACTTTATATTGAAATTTATTATGACCTGTAGTATCACTAACAGTTAACGTGCATTACTTGATAGGAAATAATAGGCCTTGAATATTCTTATAGTTCTTATACGTAAAGTATAAATAATATAAGTAGTAAACGACATTTCCCCTAAATAACATAAATGAATATGCTTCGTATAAATTATAATAAACGGGTTTGCTCTAACCCATAAATAGCCATAACAAGAATCCAAAGTGGCTGTCCTAAATTAAAACAAAATGCGAGTTTCGAACTTCCGAACATTCCCACGTCAATATTTCAGTGCTCAAGTTCCTTATTGCCGGTAAGTCACACCAGTGTACTCCGTCTCTGAAACTTCAATTGGCACTTTAAAAATTCAAGACAAACGCTTTTAGCGCAGTACAGCCAGGAAGAAACAAAAATAACTTGGGACACTTAGAGCTCTCTAGGTGCATCCACTCCGGCAACATCAAACAGAGCCGTTGACTTAGGTGATGGGGTTATTGGATAGATAAACTACCGACCACTACGCTTTCTACTTACCTACACTTACCTTTAGAAGCGTTTGCTTTTTAAGTTCACTACACCATTTGTTTGTAGTTATGATAAATCGGTATGAATAGCGTGATTTGAAACATCTCATTATTAATGGACATATTTTGATAATTTAATTCGAACAATATGAGAGATAACACATAAACCAATAATGGCAGCTTAAAATTATAGCTGTTGCTGCAATATAAATTTTAATTCCAAATTGCGAAGCGGTGGTAGATTTTTGTCGTTCAAAAATAATTCTCTAAGAATCTACTTTGAATAAAATATTTTGACTTTTAACTTAGACTTTGAATCACAAAGTCTACCAATCATTTGTGTTGGATAAAACTTAAAGTACACTATTCCTATTTAGAATTCTCTTAACATCTTATAAATTATAAACACATCAATAGTTTAAAATTTAAGTAAATGAAGGAGCTAAATCTTATAAAGATTTATACTCATCCCGCTACATGTGGAAGGTTATCGAAACGGCGTGTAGAAATTAATCAGTCAAGTGTAAACTTCGTTCACGTGCAAGTCCCATCGGGAATGACGCGACGGAAGGCGCTCCGCCCTACTTTAATGAATATTTCTAAGAAAGTCTGCAATTTATAAACCTAATGCCGTAATGAGTTCGCTGTAAATCAGCGCGTTGTGCTCACGCGAGATGGTTTTGATATTTATTTGAAAGTATCTTTTGATTTCTCTTTAATGAGATAACGATATTTATTTTCTTGTCATTATGTTTAGTAATAAAGCATTTATTCCGGGTACATTAAATTGCACATTTGTGTTTAAAAAAATGAAGAAAAATATTTGTTCATGTAGAATCGACTTATCAAGAAAAATAATATGATTTTAATAATATGTATATTTTTAATACATTTATTTAAACTATCTACAGTTTTACGTTTTAAGTACTTTTGTTAATAACATCACAAAATGTGTCGTTCACATTATTATGCACGCGTGTGAGCGCATGTGCTGCTCCTGTGTGTATATGAAACAATTAAAAAACTCGTTTAAATATTTCCACTAGAAATTTAGAGTAATGGGCGTTTACATTACGTAACACATAAGAGTGTGTGAAATTCACAACCTAACCATTCAATTACTTTCATTACTACGAAGAACAAAAAATGGATGTCATTTTCTCTTCGATAAAAATCACAATACCTCTGAAGTGTGATGCTAAGAGCAAGAACAAAAGGAAAATTACACCGATAATATTATCGTTTAAAAGCAACGCCTTCACCGCACTGTCATGCTATTGCACCAGCCGTCTCAAGTTTCCAATTATATCTCTTTTGAGTTCAGCCAACTCGTATAAAAGTTTTACACTTCGAACGACTCGTGTCTTTAACTATAATCCTTGCGATGTTTCATATAAGGCTATAATCATTTGAAACTAATCCATATTAAGAGCTTTAATGCGTTATGAGCGAATAGCTGTACAACTATCGACATTATCAAGGATTACTGTATGTGAATGAGGGAGAATACCTACCTTTTACCATTGTTATACAATAACAAGTTTGACTAATTATAAAGAAACAATCTGTACGGAAAATATATTTTTTGACATCCATCTGGATAAAAAGAGACCGAAAAGTCATTTATCGCTTTAATAGCACTGCCAGTTCACTTGTCAAAAAAGCGTGAAATGTCTGAAAATTCAGTTGCAGGCTCGGTTATGAATATCAGCATTGCTAGCGTTTATCGTCGATGCAATAGCGTCACTGAAAAATCATTTCAATTCGGTGGCGGTGTTCGGAGGGACGTTAGCTACGCGGTAATATGCTATCAGCAACATAACGACGTTACCTGGGACTTAATTTTGCCGCGGGGTCTTCACCGGCCAGATTTGCTATACGTTTATGTATGTACATATATATAAATAAATCTAATAACTCTTTCGTATTTTTACCTTTAAACTACTGAAAAAATAGGTACTTGATCATAAATATAATAAAGGTAGATTAAATCACTCCATTATTACTACAATTTTTCACGGTCTGGATATTGAGGTTTTAAGAAAACAAAATGTATGAAAATTTAACCATAAAGTGACAAATATATTGTTATTAAGTCTTATTAAGGTTTTTAAGAACGATAAACAATTTTTTAAATGAAAACTTTACTTTAAAAACATTTGACTTAATACTGTCACATTTAATAATGCACCGTTTATACATACACTTCGTAAATGTAACAGCAACGTTTACTGCAATTAAAAGGGGCAAATGGAATCATATGGAAAGTGGTTCCCCGTAGTGAGCGGTAATATGCCATCGCCGTCATAACAACGTTACTCGCGATTTAATTTCTGCTCCGGGCACTTACCGACACCGGCCAGATTTGCTTTACTATGTACATGGAAATATTTTCTCTTTATAATAGATTATTCGTGTATTGCAATATTAGAGATAGAATTAAGAAGTATACAATATAACTTACAGACAATAGAAGTATGCCTATTGGTGTTGTAACAATACATTCCTTAAAACAGATATAAGCCTTACATTTACTTTGACAGTCAGGGAAAATAC
>DWOQ01000030.1:0-17887 GCA_018251115.1 Codatractus alcaeus
ACGCACATAATTTAGAAAAATCAGAAGTGCGTGCCAGAGGTTCGAACCCAAGGACCTCCCGATCGAGAGGCCGAATTTCAACCACTAGGCTATCACTGCTTTTATGTGATGTCGTAAATAAACATATTTATTTGTGCATTGCAACCGTGCGAAGCTGGGGCGGGTGCTAGATTACAATAAGAAAGATTTTGGAATTGGTTGATAAATCACGGAGATATGAGAAAACAAAAAATATATAAGCGTAATGAGAACTTTCATTTTTTTTTGAAGATGGTTAAAAGTCGTAATTATTTTCAGGTTTGATGATCCTCTTAAAGTTGCAGCAAAATTAAACCTACGGGGGACGAGAGAGATGATAGCGTTGGCGTATGAGATGAAGAATTTAGAAGTGAGTTGTTTTATTAAATTTGTTTTAGACTGTCTTTTCTTTCCATAGTCTATACCTTTCTTAAATCAGTAACTAGTCTGTATCGTAGGATATGTAATAAAGGATATTTCAGAAAAAATCCGTTTAGAAATTTCTGCGTAACAATATTTAATACGTGTATCATCTATACAAATAAACAAAATTGAAGTATATGCATTTATATGTATACTCTATTTTATACATTATTTATATATATACACGGAACATATAACAATCCAACATTCTTTTTTAATTTTTGTCTGTCTGTCTGTCTGTTTGTTTCGGGTAATCTCAAAAACACCTGGGCCGATTTTAATCGTTTTTTCACCAATCGAAAGCCACGTTATCGGAGAGTAACTTAAGCTATATTTTGTTTTGAAAAATATTAGGGATCCTCAAAAAAATAGCAATATTGTAACCCAAAGTAGTAAAATGTTGACTATAAAATTCGATATTTGACGTGCGCTGAAAAAACTATTGATGTTACATAAAACAATGTACCACAGAATTTAAGTACTCATTAATAAGTCTGGGGGGCCATATGCCTATCTGTCTTGGAAAATTAATTTATTCGCGACAAAGTCGCTGGCATCAGCTAGTAGATAGATATGACTGAAGTTAAAAAAAGCGTGTTAAAATTGTATTTTAATCTACTGTACATGGTTTATAAAACTAATTTTTACAATGCATAATTAATTTGAAATTGTTTATATTAAACTAGCGACCCACTCCGGCTTCGCCCGGGGGCATAGAACCTAAAGTTCATCATCATTTACTTATACTACTCAGCTGCAATTAAAATATTCATGTTAATCAACCTAATTGTGTTTTGACCTGTACATTTTTAAGCTAAGCCTTAATGAATCTACAATGATTGAACAGTGTACACCGAATCAGATTTGGTGACATACAGCAGCGCCACTTACCGGGTCCAGTTGTATTTTCAAACCATTCAAAAGCAAATTAAAATACCACCGGTCAAAAGTTTGAGACCACTAAAAGAATATAAGAAAACGATTAAAAGTCAATTTATTTAAAACATTATGAAAAACATGTTCATGGTATACTCAAGATTTAAAATAAAGAGGCACATGAAGTCTTCACGAATACAATGTTCTAAAGAAAATACATACACAAGAAAGATTATACAAAATTTTCATCAAAATATTCTGTGCATTTTATAACTTGTTTTACCAATTTTGGCGTGCGAGCAATTCACTTATTCAATGCATTCCACATGGCCTGTCGTGAAGAAGGGCGTTGTTCCCTAAGGTGGCCGTCTAAATAGCCCCTACATAATTTTGAACTGTGCTTTGGATCATTATCTTGTTGGAAAATAAATCCTTGGCCGATTAACTTTAATCTAGGGAATAGCATTTTTCTCCAAAATTACTTTTGCGTAATCTTTTAATTTGGACCACATTTCCATTCTTATAACCTGAAAAACAACTCCAAACCATAACAGATCCGCCACCATGCTTGTCAGTCGGGAGTAGCTCTAGCATCACATTTTTTTCGACGGTATGTCGGCCAAAAATTCTTCTTGAACCGAATATTTCAAATTTAGATCCGCTACGGCAAAGTACGTTTTGAAATCTTCTTCGGTTCAGTCTCAATGGGTTAGGTCTCATTGCATCTGCTTTTTCTTATTCTGCGGATTTAGAAGATATTTTCGAATATCAACGCTACCAAACAACTTGGCGTCTCGCAGTCGTCTTCACTGTATGCACTGAGCACTGAGGTTTTCCCGACATATTTTGACTTCAACACAAATTTCTGGAGTTTTTCAGCGTCTATTTCGCTTGCTGATTACTACAATGAATTTGTCTTCACTAGAAGTCGTAGCTCTTGGTATCTCGGAACACGGACGCCCTTCATTACTGCCAGTTTGTTTGTAAAGTATAATAGTGAAATGAACACAAGTCTTCCTTAACTTGATATGCAGCCTCATGTTCAGATGGCAGATTGCGTTCCAATACCAATTTCGCAAACTTTTCCTATTTGAGAGACTTCACTGTAAGAATCACAAAATCAGACTAAATGTGGATATAATTAGATAACCATGAAAATACTACTTTAAAAAAAATAAGAAATTAGAACAATTGCATTGTGAGTTAGTGTAGAATAAAAGAAGCGTCAGCTGCGGTAATGATGTAATAACAATTTTACAATCGATTATCGAACTCTCTTCTTCGGCTCCAATTGAAGTTTGGAGACAATGCTTATTGCCCTTGGCTTATATACAAAAAATAAGCTTATAGGCAATCTTTATAAACAATAAAATATGCACGTGTGCAGATTGCCTTTTATTTCCAATATTTTGAATTTTTTTGCTAATAACAAAAGTTTTTTTGTTAGTGGTCTCGAACTTTTGACCGGCAGTGTACAGAAGAAATTTCAACCAAGTCGCTCCAGCCGTTTAGGATGACTTTGGTGGCAAACACACGTACACAAGAGATTATATTAAGATATATTTTAATTTATTTTGTTTATAATAAATCGTTAACAATTAACATATTTTTATTAAGTGATAATTAATTTCTAATACGCACATAATTTCGAAAATTCAGAGGTGCGTGCTTGAGGTTTGAACCCAGGACCTCCCGATTGAGAGGCCGAATTTTTAAACACTACACTATCACTTATTATTATTATTACAACGATATAGTGGAATTGAAGTAGAAAACGAAATAGCTGTCTGTTTAATGGTAAGAGCATTGCTGCTAAGGCACATCTGCAATCAAGTCCAATAGGATAGGAACCCTACGTGGGCACAATGACAGTAAGTTAAAGTCTCAAAAATAATGTATTAATTTAATAAAACCCTAAATCATTAATTAAAGTGTATTTATTTTAAACTAAACTTCTTTTTTGAGAATTTGGGAAGAATTTCCCAACATTATAGAACAGTATTAAAAAAATCTGTCATGCCTATTCCAGTCACAGGTGTATTGAAATCGCTGGGTACGAACTTCTTAGGGAATGTGTCCATACTACAAGATACATTCTTGTCACTTTTTTACCTCCTATATATGGGAACCCCTATTTTGGGTCTTCCCTTAGAAATTCATAAATACGGTTTTCAACCATTTTTTGCAAACAAAGCGATAAAAAAGCGCTACGCGCCATAGTTGAATGCAGCTCTAAAAAGAATGAGATTTCGTATAGAAGATATTAACTACTTGCTGAAAGCCTAAACCTCACCCTCCCTTATGACCAAGCGTAATATTATGAAGTACTAACCCCCCCAAAAAAGGTCGCGTAGGAGTATTGTTACGCTCAGTTATGTGTATGTCTATGCTACACTCTTAACCAGAATCCAACAGCGATTAACACTGCTGTTATAAGGTGGAAGTAAAGATGTCTCCAAAGTCGGACCTTTAGTTTTGCATGAACACCGTAACAGAACTTCACGTGGAAGCAAAGCAAAGCAAAGCTTCACATAAGATCTCTAAACATTTCAATCGATTAAAAAGTTTTAGTGCCAATCTAAAATTGTTATAGTTATGACGACGTTCCCGCGTCTGTATTTCGCCATGTGGCCCCGTTATTGGCACGTTACTGACGTAATGCGCTCCTCGGAGAGACAATAAAACAACTTGTCACTAATAGTTGGGAATATACATTTTGTATTTATTTTAAATCTGTATTTCTGTAGTGAAGTATCTAACTGTCCATAAGTAATGAATTAAAAAGGTGGTAAAATCCTTCGTGGTTCGTCTCTGAGAACATCACCGCCGCATCTATTGATACCCAATAACATAGGTGCTGCCGTATTCTGGGTTCAAGAGCTTGGTTAATTAGAGTTACTTGTGAGGGGATTTCCAACTTAGTCCGCGGGGATATCAACGCTTTTGTAGCTGTCTCCGACCTAGAGTTGATTACAAATGTCCATGGACGGCAGGAGCCACTTATCATCAGATGGACTGATGCTCGTTTGTTCCTACTATTTCATCAAATAAAAGAGTATAAACGGTCCTTGGATGCCTGAACAATGGGAATTTTTCAGCGTTTCCATGATTTCTGTCCCACAGCTGGAAACATTAACTTTCAGAATTAGAAGTAGACACGATGTTTTCAAGCAAGTAATACATTATTAATACACACATAATTTCGAAAAATTATGCGTGTAATTTATACACGTCGCGGATTTCAATCCAGAACACCAGTGTGAAAGGCCGACCGTAACCGCTTAGTTATTATTGCTTCGCACAGTCCGGTTCAAAACGCAACAATATGAAATGAAAAACATCGGAAAGCATACAACCATTTCTGACAATCTGCTCTAGACTCTAAGTCTTACTTATGGTCGTGAGGTATATGTGGTGGAGTTTTATTCTTCTAGCCCCTCTGGCGGGGGAGATCTATCTCTAGCAGTGACACGAACGAAGTGTCGTTATATCGCCACAGAATTAATTAATCAAGAATATTTTATTTTTACAGATCAACGAACTGGAAATGAACGCTGATGAATTGATAGTTTCTTAGCACTTCATCAAAATACAGAGTATTTACTTAATTTTTCATCATTATATTAAGTGTCTTTGATACTTTTATATCTTTACCGGTGCTTTAGCGCACAACGATATATACAATCACTATATATATATGTTAACAATGGCATCTAGTCTTTTCAAAAAGTGAGACAATATTATGTTCTAAGTGACTGTTCCTGATGAAGCAGTTTTAATGAAATTTCAAGGTCCATTACTTTTCTGTCTTCGGTATAAAGTTTTTCAGGAGTCTGACCTGGCTGTAATTATACATATTTAATGTAAATTAAGATCTGTCACTTATTATATTATGCTTAAAAGTTCTTAATTCACGTCTTCTTAAATTTCACTTCCGTTTATAGAAATGTTATTAGTGACTTTTGATATCATTTAAGAAATGTATAATTTCAATTATTTCTTTTAAAATAAACAACAGTAATAATAACATTGAACACTGTTTTTGTTTTGAATCAATCAAGTCATTTGTCGTGTTTTATTGTGATGTTATTTTGTTATGATATTTATAACAATTGTTCGAATTATTCATATTGTAATGAAATCGCAACTACTTTTATAGGATATATTTGCACAATTTAAAATGGGATGTTTTGTAAAAAGTATATGAATTGTAATATATCGACGGGTCCCAAGAACAAAATCTTACAGAAAAATAAGACGAAATCTATTTTATCATTTATTTGTCATGTACATGCTAAAAGGTACATGGCACTATAATATAGTACTATACTATACTACTACTATACTATAACTTAGAGATTTTGTTCTTGGGACCCGTCGATATAATTATTTGTTTATAATCGTAAGCTAGCAAGCTGTGATTATAATGTAGGTGTATGTTTTACTAGAAAAATATGTTAATGTTAATAGATACTAATTATATGCGTATTTCACCAATCTCTGTTTCCAAATGTCTTGTATTTTTATTCGCCTGTTGAAGTACTACACTGGTTATTTTTAAACTATTATTTCAGTGTAGCATGATCTCTCATGTAGTAATTAGTGTTGCCAATAACAATCCCCTGTGTTCCTTAATTTGGCCACAAGTAACACCTTCAAAAGGTGATACTCAAATCAAAACATTTCGTGTTCGTTTCATTCTTGTACAACAATTAATTCCAATTTATCCAAGTGCATTACAGTTAGTGGTCGCTGTGATTTAGAAAATATTCCAACTCCAAAAGTATGTGGATCAGATAACTCTCTATTTAAAATTCTATAACCTTCATGTTATCTTCCATGAAGTGATAATTGCTAGGTTTTTAAAAACTTTTTCTGTGTCATAATTATATTTTTGTCAAAGTTTCAAAATTGTTAACGTGTATTGATTTGATTGTTATAAACGCAAAAAGTTAAATGATCTTAAGTATGAGTATAATGTAATGTAATTTGTTGATATTGCAATATATTTAAGGAAAACAAATTTTATTGTTCATTTTTTTATTTTGAGTACTTTAATATCATGTTTACTTAAATGGAATAAATGTAAAATAAGTAGTCAATAAATGAATTTAATGATATCTTTCTTTTATTATTATTTATGGAATATGTTATTGATAAAATACAATTTATTAAAATGATATTAGGCAATAATACTTTTTGTTGACAAATTTATAAGAACTTTTAGACACTTATTTACAAACATCGTTTTCCGTCAAGAAATTTGGCATGTAGCTGTATTTAATTTAGGTACACGTAATATTAACCGTCTTAACAATAATGTAATATTATAGTTTTAAAAATTTACACCTATCAATACAAAATAGCTGATTTCTGGTACCGAAGTTTAACTATCACATTTTTTCTTAATTTTACTTACATTACTTATAAATCTATAAACATTTAATTTGTACAAATAAACAACTGATAAAAATAATGGAATTAAATCGTCTTTTTTATAATGTAGGATATCACGTTTGGCCGTTTGTCCACTCGCCTTCCATCCGCCACACTGAGAATGCGTAACTCAACTTGTCCTGTGCTAGGTACTTGCCGTGCTCGCTGCCCGCGTCGCTGCTATCGCTACTGGCCGCAGACTCTCCATTCGACAGGATCTGATACAAAAACTCTATATATTGCGTTGCCAGTTGCAACGTTTGTATCTTGGAAAGCTTGTCGCTGGGCAGCGATGGAATGATTTGGCGCAAGCTCGCGAATGCCTCGTTTAAACTCTGCGTCCTCTGCCGCTCCCGTACGTTAGCCATTACTCTCTGCAACTGCATCTCTTCGAAGGATTGAGTTTTCTTCCGTGATGATTTTGAGGCGCGCTTCCTCGATCTTCTTTGTTCTTCGTTTTCGTCGCTACGCTCCTCTGTCGAAGAACGGTAGACTGGTTCACTTAATTTTGGCACTTCACTGGATTCGTAGGTTTCCATCCGGTCCTGGGAGTTAGAATCGTCAAAGTAAAATGCTCGCGGAAACTGTTTTTGTCGTTGATCGTTGATATACATTTGGTCATACGGTGGATATTGCGGTTGCTGGTAAACCCGGTCTTCGTTGTCGAATATGACGTTCGTAGGCCACGGCTGCTGCATTTGCGACGGCCGCTCGGAGTTACTGAGATCCATGAGGCGAGTCGGAGAGTTTGGCGCGAAAACTTGCATCTCTGCACTGTCCCGTTTCACTTCCAGCGGCATGTAACCGTAGTAATGTTCGTCTTCGTCAAGACATTCGGGATCCTCGCGTTTAATGAGAACTCTGTTTTCGTAATTTTCGTAACTCATAGTTCGAAATCCAATCGTGGGTGAACTGTACGTCGCGTTGTCGTGCAACATTTGCGCGAGAGAAGCGCGAGCGCCTGCTGCCATGGACTGACTGAACGAAGTCCTGCGACGCTGCCCGCCCCTACCCGTCCCTTCATTGACAAGATACAAAAAATAACCATTTCCACCGCGCTGCGGCTCCGTTGCGCCTCCCGCCGGGTACCGCCTCCCACTGACAACGGACACTTGGATGTGCGAGACAGAGACGGCGATATTAATTCCGTGTTGGTCGTCTACTGTTTATCTTGTCCATCATCTTAAAATCGGTATATACTGCATATACATAGATAGCTATATACCTACAAGGATTCAGTCGCCATAACCGTTCGCATCACTGAGATTGCATCCTGTGTAACTTCACGGAATAACTGCAAAGAACTTTATGACTAAGTGCATCTTTATAAATGAATGATTACATACCGGGTCGGTATCTATGGTCGTTTGTGTATTAACTTTTTTAGTACCTACATAGAAACCTCATTAAATAACATAGGTTTGAAATAAAACAACAATGAACAAAAATTGTCCATGTAAACACCGCAAGATAACGGAAAATTTTGAATATAAAATTCAATTCCAAATACATCTGACCTAGGTAGGAATATTCGGCGCCACCCTTGCTTGTAAGTTTTTATGTCGTCGCGTCGCTCTGTCGGGTGTTTAAAAATATACTTGACGCAATCGGACCCCGGATTCCCGACAGCCGATCCCACGGCCAGACCCGCCAGATCATGCCTTACTCGAACAATATAAATATTTAATTTATTTATCTAGCACTCCTTCATAACGATGCCTATGACGGGAGTCTGGACAGTGTTAACAAATATCTACTTTTAGCGGTCCTGTTGTTTATTGTTTTATTGCTATCTGACATTCAACGCAGACGTCTTCGAGATTAGTAATTTTACATACTTAGAACGTGATTATCATCTCGATATCCTACTAGAGGGGCATTTGAAAATTTAGCGAACTTGAAATAAGAATGAAGTAGAAACCTAGTAGGTACGAGTATGTTGTATAAAATGACAAGTCATTAAAATACATGTTCATAAGATTTTGACTACTAATAAGAACTTTGCTAAGAACTGTCGTAATAAAAATGACTACTTATACAGATATTAATGGAAATTTACAATAAAAAATACATTTGTAATATTTTATTTTAAATATATATCTATGGCAATATGCCTATTGTCTTTAGTTTTTAACTTCTTTGACTTCTTTAACTTCGGGCAATCCATGAAATGATATCTGCGACGTGAGAGCCAAAAGATCGCATTATTAATGAACGGAAGTGCAAAAACATCGCTACCGAACGACTGGAAGTAGTTTTAATATTTAGGTGCTTTTTAAAATTTTTAGATTAAAAATAAATAACCATAAATACCCGTATATAATGAATAATAAAAGTAAAACTGTACGAAATGCCTATTTATTTCAATCATAATTAAACTAATAAATAATATTGAACGTAGTTAATTAAATTATGATGCCATAGGTATAATAGCATGGCGTGGTAACTTTCATATAACGTTAGAAATGATACTAAAAATGACTGTTCGTAATATTACAGTTCGAGGGTTATTTAACCCAGGAATGTATTTTAGGAATAATTACCAACCGAGGCAGTGATGTTTCTGATGGCGTTAATAATAGACCTAATATTCAATTTATGTTCGTACACGAGACTGGTACAAACCTAATACATCCAAAATTAACTGAGAAATAAATTAAAACGAGCCGTATTGGTTTGAGAATATCTTCACGGTATATTTGGGCTTAGATAGATTACCTACTTCATACATTTATTTCTACCGAAGTCGTTTTAGATCGTAAATAAGTCGTTTTAGACATCTAAACAAGTAGTTCTTTAAATTTCTTTATGGGTATAAAATGCGATAGAAGTTTTATGTTGAATTTTAGATGTACCTGTTGATGTAGATATAATTTTATTTGCTGTCAGTTACATATTTATTACTACATGTGCGACATCTGCTGAACGAGTGACATATTTCTATTTTAAGCGCGCATTTTCGTTTCATTCACAAATTCGACCACTTAGCGTTATCTATTTTTTCAGATAACATCGATATTTTGAACCATGAATGGATAAAAGTTGTCGTAAGATGAAATACACTGACTGAGCGTGGTTTTGATGGTATTAATTATTACCTTAAGGCAGTGTTAGATCTATATAGGTCCTCCATTAATCTCGTATAAAGCAAGCTGTCCTAATTTTGTACATTCCATTTTAGACTTACATCTAATAGCATAGCATATTCGTGCTGTTGTAAAGCATGAGATGAAATTTTACGAGTTGCCTAGATATCATTTATTTCCTACTTTTCAAGATATTGGAGAGACAAATAGATGCATTACAATTTTTAAGTTAAATCATCATTATCTAATAAGTAAGTAATATCATGAAAAAGTCTATACAGATAAATGAAGCATAAGAATCTATGTAAAGCCGATATCTTAAGGTACAACTTAATAGAGTCAAGTATAATCTTTGGTAATGCGGGGTAAAGATAAAACGTCGTCAACCCCTTGTTCGAAGCGCGGTACAGATGTTTTAACCAAGAGATTAACGCCTTGCTAAGTTTATTTTGTTAAGAGTTTTACGACAGTATAGTTTATTTTCAAACTTTTGGAGTTTGCGGTTGAAAGTGACACCTGCTTTAGATAACGAGATGAGGCCACGATGCCTGTTAGCCAATTTATGGGAACTGTTTACGCAACTCTTTAACATGGAATTTGTTGGAATTAAAAACTGAAATTGTTGAAATTGAGTGAACATGTAAGTGAGTCTTGTAGACTTACAATTTAGTAGCTTTTGTATTACATGTTGATAGATTAATTTTGTAATAAGACTAATATTTTATGGCCTGACATTAGAGGTTGAAGGGTTTACTTATATTTTCAACCTGATAATGTAATATCTGGCCATCTTTCTATATGAAAAACTGATAAAAGCTTTATTTGTATAAATAACCATAAAGAGAAACAAAATTAAATGATAAGCAAAATAGTAATTGATAAGCATATTTATATTGTATATTAACAAAATTTCATTGTTGTATTTGGTTATTTGTCAGCATATTTGGAAGTGATATCCATATCTGCTTACAAAATATGATTTCCCGGTTCCTTTTCGGCAAAACTGAAGGGAGCATTGTAATTAGTTGCCGTCATTAAGCGGAACCTAGCGTTTGTTCAAACAATGCGAAGAAAACACATACTTTCCCACGCGGACACCACAGCTGCACCCCGTATGCCAAAAATAACGTTTAGCCATGATGACCATTGTTCCTTCTGGATAATAAAAACGGAGATTAGGTTCTAAACGGCAATATCGTAATAAATAATAAAACGTCTTGGAAATGTTCAGTGCCATAAAACATCTGCGAAGACCTCCACAGCTGCGCTTAGAGGAAAATACGTCACACGTGTGCCCCATCCATAGTCGAGCCAGCCTACTACCTGATGAACTGATAACAGATCCATTGTTCTTTGGTTTTTAATTCACTAATACACAGTATTATCAATGTTTGCGAACACCTGTGCTGGAAGTATTATGATAAGAAGTTAAGAAGACCAAAACACAAAACACTTGTCTGAACTTGTTTTGCGCGATTAGCTGATTAAAATGCTCTTGTTAATTGTTTTCCGGGAATAGGATACAAACTTTTTTGTTTTAAGTTGTACACTTTAAAAATATATGTTTTAGAATAAGATATTATTTTTTTGTTTATTTCGATTATTTATTTAATTTGGAGTTTCATAATCTTTGTTACTAAATTAGATACAAAATTAAAATATCTTAAAGAATATGAACAGTTTATTTATAAAGTAATTTAAAATTAGGCTTATTAATAGCATACCTACCTATACATCATCTGTACCTACAAATAACTCTGTATGAGGCTGATTAAAAGAGATTTATGAGTGATTTAATGATACAATACATTTTATTTATTTGATAAATAACGTAATTAATCACCATCGAACATCTAGATTGTGTTTTTTAAAGATAACAGCTGATCGACACGTTATAAAATAATCATAAATTATACAATTAAAATATAAAGCCTTCAATAAAACATATTATTAAATATACACTATTGTCAACAGTTTTTTAAACGGTTAAGGCGCTATAAGGGATGAAATATTTATGAATGCCGACTTATAAATGCGTGGACTGCACTATAAATACGCGTTTCAGGGTACACCTCCAGCAAGCGCACAGATGCGTCCCATGTGTGGCGCTCTCTCCGCCTTCGCCGACGCCCGCCTACATGCCCCATGAAGATGCTACTCCGTGGACAGATGATTTCATATGTAAACGTGTAAAATATCTACCCAAAAGCAAAACCCGACTACTAGTAAATTCATAAAAGTTGTTTAAACTATTCGCGATTCTCCTGAGGCGGCTCACCGGCATACTCACTTTTAACTTATGGTAATGGTGTAAAACTGCTGTGTTATGGTATAAAAGATGTTAAGGTAGTAATACTTATGTTTCAACTTAGTCCCCAGGAAAAGCAAAATATCTACGAAGGACTTCAAGAATCATGTACAAGACTCATCTGAACTTTTCCGGGTTGCTGAATTATTCTGCTCGCTGCTTACTGTGAAATGTTCTCGTAATAAAAAATATTTTCCATCTATTTACTCATTATAAAATTTGTAGTACCACTTGGTACTACAAAGTTTATAATGAGTAAAACGTACATACTTATGTATGTAAATAATTAATTATGTATATAGTAACGTAGGCAGGCTATAACTTATATGAAACTGTTCATGCACTTTGCTTTATGTCCTAATAGTTTGCGCTGATATGGTCACCTGTACGTCACCCTGCATTGTCCGGCGTTCACACGAATTTGTTTGTTTCAACACGGTTTCAACGCTACCCGGGCATCGCTACCTACTTGGAAACTAGCCAACTAATTAGGTACATCGAGGAGTAATATTATACCTACTATTTAGTAGCCTCAAAAATCAAAAATACTCGAGGAAAGACAGAAGAATGTGCAGTGCACTGAAACTAATTATGATTTTATTATATTTTCTTTATTTGTCTTGTGTGTTATCACGTGTATTTTTGTGTTCAATTTCTAATAGAAGTTTGGATATACTGACTAAGTATCTACCTTTCTTATATGCAATCCAGGTCTGGGTTGTACAAGTACCTACATAAAAATTTTATACCCGCCCTTAATATGTTCCTACTAGGTAAGTACGCCTACAGCTCGTAATAATGATGATGAGTTCGATAAATTTCAACGGTTTTTATTTAACACTGTTTACCCGAATTGTTGCTAAACGCAACATTTTATATAGTAGTTACGTTAATATGGGGAAATTGAATCTACCGAATTCAATTATTATTTAATAATCTAGTTGTAATTATAATTAGATATCTATTGTTATAAAATTGTCACCGATATTTGTATAATCAATCAACGTAAAGACGATGTCGATAGCGGCATAGGCTGAAATTGTTTTATTTTAGATGCTTTTAATGCAACCGAGAATTCTTGCCTACTCGGAATCAAGCCAACTAATTTACTTTACGAAGAAATGTAAACTTGACACTATTTATATAGTATTTACTATTCGCCTCGTATCAACATGCCTAGTAAATTAATTTACTTTTTAATCTAAAGAATGTATATAGATATTGTTTGCAAAACCTGAATTACTTAGGTAGGTACTATTTCAGTCAATTGGAGCTAGTCGGTAAATGAAATTTTATTAAGATTTATGTCCACTGAATACTAACATATTAAGTAGGTATGATTTATTATATAACGACGCGTTTGAAAGCCTTTAGATGAAAGCAGCAAAGGTGTAGATTGTGGATGTTTTGCTGTAAGTAGGTATATTTAGATTTCTCTATTATATTTCATATTTTAAGTGCTATGATTACATTTAAATACTTAAAATTAATAATAATAATTAATCAGAAGAGATTGTATTATTGTACTGTATCCCTAACTTGAATACTGTATTGTATCCCTAGCTTGAATCCAAGTACATGGAAGGGACGCAAATCTGGCTTTTCGGAATGGTGTTGGTACGTACTGAAATTAATTTACTCACTTAAATGGCGAAAGAATATATAGCCCAAACATGCACCAGCATATTTAGTATAAGGCCTGCTCAACATAAGAGGGACCCACGTGCCTAGCAGTGAGACATTAATGGGTTTATGTGAACTTGCGTAATCCGTTTAAACACATATGTCGCAGTTACAATGCGAAAACGCCGGTTAGCTGCAGATGCACCGGACAGTTTGCTAATTCTGGCTTATGAGCGCTCGTTTCCTGTATTGATTCCTTGGGTTTGTCATCAAGTAGGAAATTACCGTCCGTTCCGATAGAAATAGACATAACGACAAAGTGATATTATTTGGATAAAACCAGAGTATATTTTACGACAGTAACTAAAGCGATTTATTGGCACATATTTTAAGGGGTATTAAATTAAATTATAGTTTATATAAATATCTGTCTCAAAAGAATTGCACATATATATGTAACCTGTATTATATATAATGACACGACGGAGGTAGATACACACACACATACCTTCATATATATGTAACGTGCAAATATCTAACGTAACACTTTCATACCTATAAATATATATTTACGGTACATGTGTATATGTTATAAAGTTAAATAGGTTACAACTTATAACCTCTACATAACTATATGGGAACGTAGGTATGTATAATGTTTTAATACTTACATAAACTTATAAATAAGTATAATATAAACATTTTATCGCTCCAAAAGGACCCTAAAATAAAAATATATAAATATGGAAAATATGAATGTAGCCGTAAAATATATAAGTATGAAATGTCTGGCTGCTTATTGACTTTAATTCTTTCATCGCTAAATAATTCCATACGGTCGCGAAAATAATTGTATTTACTTTGAAAGCAAAAGGCGTTGATACGTTTAGTAGCCGTTTCCGTTCATACTTCGAATTAAACTTCTCGAAATTAATAAAGTGTTATTGTTATTAGGTACATATTGAAATACCAGATTTATAAGATCTAAAACGTCTAGTAATCGTGAATATTCGCCACCAATTCGTCTTTTAAAAGCTAGGGGACGGGTTTTCTTTAATAGGTAGGTACTTACACAGAAAGTTTTCTACATGAAGGTGCTCTATATGTTGGATCATTTGTATACGGTAGGTATATTATGTCAGGTGTATAATTACGCCTTACCTTTAAAGAAGCAAACATTCTTTAAAAAAATACGTGCCGCCTAAAATACCCGGATAAATCTTCATTTGTCTAGCTATTTAAGTTTAGATTATACTGTACAAGGGTAATTTGCGATATGTGGCTGAAAGGTAAATAGTTCAATATTTATCTATATTATCCAGTAAAAGCGTTCTATGATGCATCATTATTATCATGGTACATTTGTGTCGGCCCGTTTGAAAATATGTAAGTTAGTCCAACCGTTTTACGCAAGTAGACATCCAGTCATCAGTCAGTCATTAAAGACAGAATGCGATCAATTTCAGCTAAACATTAAACAGGGTTTGACTGATGACCTCATATGTCATTTGGCATCGAGGTTTGGTTATTGTCACGGTAGGTAGGCTTTTGAAATATAGCATGTGTAATGAATTTCTGGACCGAGCGTCTGCTTACTGGGATTGCGTCATACTGAAGGAAGACCGATTTCTGCACAGTGAGTCTCTTTAACGATATAATACTGTCTTGTTTTAGTACCCGGATCAAATAACAAATCGCCACGGGAATCGGAGCTTTGCTAGTCGTAATATACCTAGATATAAGTAACACAAGTTCACTTGCATAAATTAAACCTTGGCTTAATAAGCCCAGTGAAGTGATAAATAACATATGAGACCTGTCTTACACGGCTTCTTTTGGTGTATGTTTTTTTTTTTAGACAGCCTACATATCAAAAAGTTACTTATTTCCTATCAAATTGTGAGAAATTTCCACCTATTCTATGATTAACCCGTTAATGTAGTGAAAAGTATGATTACAATTTTTGGAGTTCCGTACACAAAAGGCGCCATCAGGACCCCATAACTAGGCCCGCCTGTTCGTCTGTTACAGGGCTGTAAGTATCTTGTGAAGATGTGAAATTTTCAGTGTGTCAAGTATGACCGCTATAACTACAAATGATATAAAAAGTACAATAAAAGCGTTAAAAAGCCCCACATGAAGGCAGACAGTGTACCTAATATTTTCTAACGACGTCAGACGGTATTTATATATTTTGCGCTTGCTACGGTTATACGTGTTTTTGTTTGACGTTTTTACCTCGATCTTACGATTTGATTTGATTCGTGGTTGCCCACTCCGACTCACACTTGGCCTTTATTATATATTTGCTGTACCTATATACCTAAAGGATGCGATGAAAATAAATGAATTTTGTTGTACTTATAAATGTGTATTACTCTTACTAAATATAGTATCTGTAAGTACTATCAACTCTTTCAAGTCGTACTGACAATAGAAAATAATTTGACCTTGGATTTTGGATTTGGATATTTTCGCTTTTAAAATTGGAGCAATGGCCAATTCTTAAATACTATATTATTTCAGACGTATCGTAGAAAAAGAAACGTGTTATCTTATCTTATAGTAATACCGCGAGGTTTCACAAACAGCACATTCAGCACTTTGTCCACTTTACCCCACTATTCTAGCTGCCACTCGCCTCACTTAAAAATCCCCAAACCATATTCATTGACCTCTCCCATATAACGGCGTATACTAGGTAAAAGGCAATCTGCCTGCCTGTGTCTTCGATTGCAGATTACCGAATCTATAAGTTGTAGTTGATCCTAATTCATGCCCTATCCAAATCAAAAATATTTGGAAATCCAACAACCAGGTTTTATCGCATTCAAACAATCTCTTCGCCTTTATTATATTAAGTATAATTTTAAATAAAACAAAACATACTTATGTTCTATTTATACCTAGATGTGCGTGGAAACTTTATCTTATAGCTTTTTCTTATGGAAGTTTTAATTTCAATAATACAATGTGTAATACTAAACATCGCTTGGGAATGTATATGCGTATATATATTTCTGTTTACTCCTGACAGTCTGTTTATCTTTAGCCGCTTTTACGACTCGGCGATGAATTATTAGCCGTTCGGTAAGTGACAGCCTGTCTCCGGGAACGAAATAAAATAAAAGAATAAACGCGGACTAATGTGAAATTTGTACTATTTAGTTGAAATGTTGATTTGCTGGCCATAGTGCGTACATACGCACTACTGAACGTAGGTGTACGTAATTTTTATGTTACAGCAGTATAAATCGGCATGTCAGTCTAACTTTTTCTACTTATAACTCCTATAAGTGGTCATACACGGACAGAACCGAAACCAAATAACCAAACAGTACCGCTTTATAACTTTTGTCCAGAAAACACAAGACGTAGTATTCCCAATTGTAGCTATTATTAACAAATGATACTTAAAAAAAAACATGCTTTTATCGCTAATCGAACTAAAACTAGAAAATAATTATTAATGACAAAGAGTTTAAGATTACAGTAGTACAAGATCGAACAATCAAGCATAATAAAACGCCTAAAAGTTATAATAGAACAAAAGTTATTAATTAAATAATACAATTTAAAGTTAAAAGCGTGGTGTACATTTTACTGCGGTTCCTAACTTTTCTGCCATAGATGGTTGCCAATAGAATGATTGTAATATTTAAGAATCAAGCATCCCATATACAACCCAAGCTAAAATAAATCATGTAAAAATGAAGTTGTCCAGCTAGCCAGCTACGTAGAGTTCGGAAACCAAATGGTTTAATCTAAAGATGCCCAATTAACTTTGAGCATATTAGCTAGCCGAGCTTAATTTTTAATGTTGTCCCCTTTTTATTTTTAGGCAATACTCGTCAAGTTTCATAGTGGGCCCGCGAGAATTTTAAGAGTCTACCGGATAATGTGCCGAAGCTCGGCTTACGAGAGTTAGCGCAAGTCATAAACTTTCAATCATACAAAATACGTTTGGCTGGAAAGTTAAAAATGTTATGTGTAGCTTTAGTGACGAATTATATTTGATTATATTTAAACTACTAACTACCCATCAATTTATTTTTTACAAAATACATTTTTTTACAATAAAGCTAAATTAATTCTCTTATTAACACTGTATGGTTAA